>PVIR01009125.1:0-54329 GCA_004026965.1 Petromus typicus | reverse complement strand
TAACTACGTAATGAGACACCAGCTTCAGGGGGTCCTGAGACCCCAGTGCTCCCCCTGCCCTTGCTAACAGAAGCCTAAAGAAGTGAACCTCTGCAGAATGAACCAGTGTGCTCCGAGCTCCCAATTCTATGCCTTCTACAGAGAAGCAAGAATCAGCCACTCCATGCTAGGAAGCATGGAAGATGCAAGGAGCCCTCGTATCTGCCAGGCACAGAGACAATGGCTTTTTGTAGGTTTTGTATTGAATTTTCATAAGGGCCCTGTAAAGCCAGTACTATTTTCCCCGTGTTAAGAGATGAGAATATTCTTATTTTATAATAATAATTTCTTAAGAGGCAGAAGTCATGATTGCTCCCAGCCTGGTTACAGTCCATACCTGGAGGCCATACCCTTTCAAGCACACTGAAGGGTAACATCAAGCTATTAGTTGATCAGGTCTAAAGATACAGCTTTAGCCTGGACTTTCGCCTCTTTTCATACCTCTGACTAGAAGATTCAAAAGTAAAACCACAAAGCAGATAATTTGTTCTAGATCAAGCTTGTAAACGGTGTGGTCAGAGGTACCTCCCATCCCATTTCCACAGAAGACTGAGTCAGTCTCTCAGATTTGGTCCCTTCTCCTCTCCTTCCACTGAGACTCATCCAAATGGCAGCTCCCATGAATATGTAAGCAGCACAGGCTCTCCGTAACATTTGTTTAAATACATTAGCAACTAATGCTGCATTCCGCAGTAACCTTTTGAAAATGCCCTGATATTAGAGTGAAGGGTTTTTTTCTTTCCATCTGCAATATGCAGTCTTAATAGCCTGCAATGCAGTTTTGTTAATATATTTTTATCCCCTCGAATGAAAAGTATTTCTAGAAGTGAATGACAGTTGAGTAAATCTTACTTGTCTGGAGTAATTTCACCGCACCGGGCATTCGATGAACTTCACTTCGGCGTGCAGGGCGCTAAATTCTGTATCCGCAGACACGCAGGGAAGGGGGGCGTCATGCCAGGCTGTCAGAGAAAAGCACACAAAAGTCATGCCATATTCCTCCATCCACATCCCTAGAATGTGTGCTAATGAACAAGTGGAATCAAACATGAAACTGTAGGATTATGAAATTTAGAATGAAACTTTAGATGGCGCTTACTATGTCATAACTTAGCCAGGAGGTCCATTTGCCTGGACATAACAGACGTGTTTACCTACTATTATTTGACAAATTGCCATCAACTTAGAAGCTTACAGCAACAGCCATTTATTATCTTCAGTTCTGCAGATCAGAAAGCTGGTGGTCTTGGCTGGGTCCACTGAAGGTCCCCATAAAATCAAAGTGTCAGCTAGGCTGAGCTCTTATCAAAAACATCTAGGGAGGAATCTCCTCTTGAGTGCTTTCAAATTATTCGCAGAGTCCAGTTGCTGCAGGACTGAGGCCTCCCTCTCCTCACTGGCTGTCAGCCAAAGGTTCCTGCAGTTCTCAATTCCTGCAGACCACCCTCTCTCATCACTATTCAGCAGGCTGCTTATTTGCTCTGAGCCTATAGTCACTTCTACTATTGGCATCTGAGTCCGGGTTTGTTGAGAGTTTGCTGTGAGTACATCATCATTGTCCTGGTGCTAGAGGGAAATTCAAACCCAGATTTGTTCCAAATACACTGATGGTATGTTGTTTAAAAAAGAAGCGGAAGAGTACCTAGAAGGAGTATCCCCTGTAAGCCTCTCACTGGGGCTGGGATAGGCTCACCTACCTTGTCTGCTACTGGCCTAGGGTCAGGCACTAACGTTTTATTTGTTTCTAGGTACAGCCACTGAGAAGGGACCAAGCCCTTACGTCATATACATGGCTACCAAGGCCACCAAACTGTGTCACACGCTGAGTCCACAGCTTTCCAAAGCCAGCATGACTCTGAGGGAAGGCAAATGTGCAGAATGCTGTGAGCTACCTATTGCCAAGGTGGACTTGTGGTCCAAGGTGCTGGAATGAGCCCCAGGTGATGCTAGCTGAAATGAAAGTTCAATATACCTGGCCACATGTCTTCCCTGGCACCGTGTCTGTTTTAAAAGTTCAGTCTAGGAGAAGGCATGTAAATGAACCCTCATAGGATGTCCCCTGTGTTAGGTTTCACTACACCAGCACTAACTTCTAAGGGGAAAATCTTGTGCTTACACTCCTCTGCCATCCACAGTGACTGGGGTCTGGTGCACCAGTGGTTGGGGTGATGCTAATGAATTCAATGCCTGGGCCATTGAGGCTGAGGTTCCGCTGGGTCATGTCTGAGTCTCACGGTAACAAGAACCTACACTGTCTCAGGGAGGTACTGAGGCCCATGCTGTGGCTGGTAGTGATGCTGGCTGTCACTAAAGTCAAGTCAGTTTGCGGAGAAGATCTCTGACTGGTTCAGAGAAGTTCTGTAGACTCTGCCAGTACTGGAAGTGCTTGCTATTTATTTTACTCAATGGCTTTTAAAAAGCACTTGTGTGTCCTTGGGTTAATATTATATCTTTTAGATTATTTACTTTCATGGGTGGATAAAAAGGTATACACAAACATTGAAATGCTTTGTGAAGTATTTGCCCAGGAATGATGACCATGGCTTTGAGATGTTCTAGGTAAATGGCCACAGTTTAATATTTAGACTATTATTACCCACATGCCAAAACCTACAGAGTTAAGCCAAAGGCTGTTCACGATAAAGTGTCAGTCATAGTGCTGAAAGTTAAGAAGATGGGAATAAAATTTAAACATTCCTTTTCCTACATGATTGGAACAAAAGTCCTTCCACGCTAGTTTCTGTTAAGTAGGACTCCTCTGCTCTACAGACTCAAATCCATCTAGGAGAACAGTTCTGGGATGTTATTTTGTCTGGTTATTGAACAGGCATTTTTATTTTGATTAACTTTTTGTGCAAATCAAATAAAGTCTTCTTTCCTACTTATTACATTCAATTTAAAAAGCAAGCTTTGTGATATATATATTTAGATATAGATCTATATATATTTAAGATTAGAAATGAATCAAAGCAAGAAACTACTAAAAAAGAATTGGGGGGGCCGGGGATATAGCTCAGTGGTTCCAGCGCCTGTCTTGCAAGCACAAGGGCCCAGGTTCGATTCTCTGGTTAACCACATACAATACTGGGCATGGAGACTCACACCCACTAGCAATCAGAACCACATACCAGAGTGCCTGGTATGGTGGCTCACGCCTGTAATCCCAGCACTCGGGAGGCAGAGGCAGGAGGATTGCTGTGATGGGAGTTAGAGGCTGAGCTCAGGGCCAGCCTGAACTACAAAGTGAGACCGTGTCTCAAAAAAAAAAAGAATTAGGGAGAATATAAACATCAAAGTAATTTTATTAATTTTTCAAAATAAAGAGCATTTCTAAGTAGTCTTCATCAAAGACTGAGAATTGTCATTATTGTGACAACAGTTTGTTTTGTTGTCCTCTATGTCACTGGTGACTTTTGATTCTAGATTTTAAAAACTGAAACAGCATATACGGTATACTTCCTGATACTATCTCCTGGATAAGCACAACTGCCTGAGGCTACAGACAAGTAGAAGCCCCCACTGTAGGGATACAAGGTCTGTGCTCACCCATGGTGCCCCACTCACAGCTTCGCCCTGGACTTGACCCTGCAAAATACCTCTCAGGTCTTTTCCCCTCCTTCTGGATTCAAAATTAAGCTTTGTAGACAAGATGCTCAATCACAGATGGCTCCTTTCACTGCTGCAATGTCAGCTTTTGGATTCTGAGGAAACAGTTCCAGGAGAGAGAGAAGAACATACACAGGGGTGGAAGTATAACAGACTCCAGCCTAAGCAGCAGTCCTCTAGTTGCAAGGGAAGAAAGAATTCTCTTCTAAATCTGCCCAACAACGTGGGGTGGTCTTTTATCTTTCTCAAAAAAAATGGCATATAAACTGAGGCATGAACCTAGACCTTCCTGACCATGACTAGGTTGGTGATTTTGAATTTGATCCTCAATTTTCGCTTAAGAAAACAAACAAACAAACAAACAAAACCAGGCATCATAATAGTATTGACTTACTAGGATTCAGGGGAGGGCAGGTGTCTAGATAACATGTAGAAAGGGTTTAACTGAGAACCTGGCTCTGACTAAGCACTCAATACATGCCGATTAGTATTTTCTTCCCACTATTGACTTAGTTTGAAAGCACAATGCACAATATAACATAAAACAAGACTCACAAAAGAAGCGTATACGTGAAATGTAATTTTGAGGTTCTGAGTTTAGATGCAAGATAGACTGGATTAAAGTCAGCATTGTATTTTGTTGTTCCAGCATGAGGGGATTTCCCCACTGTTGCAGTTCAGGTCTCTAAAGTTAAGATAGATTTCTCCCTAATCACATCCAAGATTTCCTGATCAAATTTCCCACCCTGATCACTGGAATTGACTAAATTCCATTTTTATTTGTTTTTCCTTTTAAGAAGAATGTGTGCATCTTCCCATCACGCGCATTTACAAAGGTGTACTTTATAAAGATTCTGTTTCCATCTAACCTTTCTATCTCATTTTTTTCCCTGCAGGTCCGTATTGTGCTGCCATTTCCCAGTTTGTCTCGGAAGCGATGATTTGCCCCCTGGCACCTGACTCAACATAGATGTATCACCACTAAATAAACAGTGCCGCCCTGTGCGAATGTACTCCATATCTGCTCATCTCTGCTCTAGGCCTTTGCCGGCCTGCGTAACGGCCTGCTCCTAGGAACAGCCGAAGGAGTGACTGGATCCACAAAATGTGTTCCTATCTTGACCTTTCCTTGGGTGTAGTCACTGCATATCATTCCTCATTTTCTTTCTACATGTTTGTTTCTAACCTGAGAGCCATAAAAAGTTCATCAGATTCACACTTTTTGAAAAATCCTCAGATACCGCCTCTTCTAGCAATTTGAGTTTCATACCTTATATAGTTATTGAATACCGGATTGTGTACACGTGTTGTCTTAATTCCTACGATAGCTCTATGTGTTCAAAATGCAATTATCCCCATTTTATAGATATAGAAATTAGAATAGTAGGGATTTAAGTAACTTTCCCAAGAGCCCACAGTAAAGGGAGCTCTATGCACACAAGTGAGTGTACAGGCACAAAAGGGTCCTGGGAAGGACAGAATACTTGTTCTCAAATGTTCGTATGCATAAAAGGTTATCTGGCATGCTTATGAGCAGTCCATCTGGTAGACTGCATGCCCCAATTCCCGGGCCTCCTTCAGACTCTGACTCCCTGGTTGTTCCACCTCTGCCTTTCATCAGGCTCCCTTGGAGCTTCCGATAGGGGCTATCTGTGTGCACACACAGCACAGGAGAGCCTCAGCTGCCTCTGCCTGCGACCTGGCCGCACACCAACTCCAAATGAGGGAGCTCCTTTTCTTCTGAAGCCACAAATCAACCAAGGTTCACTATCATAACAAGATCGACACATATTGGGAGTTTCTTGGATTCAGGTGTGTGTCAGGCGTGGGTCAGGACTGAGCTGTGGGTCTTCACATTGAGCTACGCCCCAGCTCTTTAAAAAAATTGAGTGTGTTTTTACATAATGATTACATTCATCTTGGGGAACTGCACAGACACCTATTGCATTTGATGAGTTTTACTCCCTTTTCTCCACCTACACTTTCCCCCTCTCTCTGCTGCTCCAGAACTTTTCCTATCTCCACAGACTATCTCCTTGTTTCCTACTATTTCTTTTATTTTACTTTATTTATATTTCAGGACTATCACATTACAGACATCATGTGATGATTAACCTTCAGTGCTTTTTAAGTTTATTTGATACTTAAATTTTGAGACAAGGCCTTGATAAATCATTAACTTGCCCAGGCTTGTTTGGAACATGTGTCCTCCTGTTATAGCCTTCCGTGGAGCTGGGATTACAGGCTTGGGCCACCACACCCAGCTGAGTTCAGGTTTTGGTGGGAGGCAGTACTCTGTTCTGCGGATTGAAAGAATGGGTTTCCCATCTCTTTTCTTTATTGACTTTTTGTACATTGATAAAACAACCTCCTTGTGTCTTCTTTTCCTCTACACATGAAATGTGAAAATTCACATACTGCACAACCCATAAGACTCCAGGCAAAGATCACAACGTGAGTCCTCTAGATAAAATGGCTTCCCATAAATGTTGGACATGTTGGTTTGTCACATTGCTATTTATCTTCCGAAACACACAAGATGCACATTTAGATGGAGTTCATGAGACTGGGGTTCAATGTCTCGATGTACACAACTTCTGGACCTTTAGAAAAGCTACCTGATGTCCATGCCTCTCCTTTCCTTCACATATAAAATGAAAATTAAAATAATACTATTTTCAAAGTCATGGGGGTCTGTAACATAGTATTTTGCACAAATGAAATGTGACAAATCACTCAGACACAAATCACTCTTAGCAGCCTGGCTTCAAAGTATGAGCAACCTCAGCATATTAATTCTAAAGAACTTGCTATATGGGCTACAGTGTTGAGTGCTACGAAAATAATAGGACAGATCCTTATTTTTAGGGTAAGTTACACCTAAGTAGAAGAGAAGCTTTTACATGACACCTAAGACAGATGACTTGGAAGGGTGGATTATAATGTACTGTGAAGGAGAAAATCTAGATACAAAAGAGTATACATGACCTTGACTATTGAAAATTATATTTTTGTGGGTGGTGGGGATTCAACCTGGTGGGGTCTCATGCTACTAGACAAGTGCTCTACTATTGAGCTATATTTTCAGCCCTTAAAAATAATTTTTAAAGCAATGTCAGAGTACTACATACAGACACCTGCATATAAAATGTATATATTTGCACAGTATGAAATTTTTAAAATAATCTCATCACTGAGATACAATACCCAATGCTGACAACTTAAAGGAGGAAGGGTTTATTTTGGCTCAGAGTTTGTAGAGGTTTCAATCCCCAGTCCCCTGGCTCCAAGGTAGGACAGGATACACGGCTCAGCGCATGGCAAGGAAAAAGAGAAGGGCCGAGGGAGGAGAAAGGGAGGCATGCCCACAGCCATGCCTTCAGTGACCCATCTCCTCGGGACATACTTCCCCTCCCAGCATCACACTGAGTTATGGCCTCCTCAGTGAGTATCATGACCTTATGATCTAATCATCTCTGCAAAGTCCCACCTATGAGCACATGATGGTGAGGGGATCTAGCTATCAACCATAATATATATATATATATATATATATATATATATATATATATATATATATCATTAATAAGGACTATTTTGTAGACAGGATGAAAAAATAAAGAAGTTACAAGTGGAAAAATATAAGGAAATGTTGATTTTTTTTAAATTACAGAGACACACATGATAAAAAGAGTATATGTGATGATACGACAACATTTAATAAAGTTAGCATGTGAAAACATAGTCAAAATGCAAATAGTGGCTATCTCAAAGTAATGAGATTTAAGCGATAACTTTTTCTGTATTGTTAGACTTCTTTTATAATAATAAATATCATTTATACTAATCCAAAACATTTTAGGAAACAGGGACTGTGCTAAATACATTACTTATTGTACATGATATGTGGTTTTATTTCAATGTTTTTAAATTGTATGAGTTATTTTTAAGTAGGAAAATGACATTACTAAGAGAAATTCTTAGTAATCATAAGATAAAATGGAACATAGTTGTTATAAATAGAAGGTAAAAGGTGCTTCAATTACCCAAGTAAATTATACAATGAGCTTATTTGCTAGAAGAAATTCAGTTACAGAATAATTTTTCCCCTTCTTTTCCTTCTGTGGAAATTTTCAATCCTTGATCTGTTGAAAGAATCTAGTTTATTAAAACTTTACAATATGGTTTCATTATCCTTTCCAACTTATCGTTACTTTGTATGACTCAACATGTCCAAAACTGAATGCATTATTTTTTCCTTCATGCCAGTCTTCAAATGTTTTTATGCATCATGCCCCACATTATATGATTGTTCTAATTTTTATTTATTCATAATATAAATAAATGCTCACTTTGTTGCTTTCACTCCCTCAGATAAAACTTTACAACTGAGCAGTGCATTCTCTATATACCCTTGTATATTTTTATATCTTTGGCTAAATTTTAAGATGCATAGGTCACAGCCCCATTTTCACTTCACAACACCTACATCAGTTCTAAGCCTCAGTGTTAAGTAATATTCAGTGTAAATGTATTGTCTTTTACCTATCGGACAGGCATTTTGTATTAGTCATCCAAAAGAAAGTTTTGGGTTTTTTTTTTTTTTTTTTTTAAGGTTTTTTGAGACAGGGTCTCGCTTTTGTGGTTCAGGCTGGCCTGAGCTCAGCCTCAAACTCACATCACAGCAATCCTCCTGGCTCTGCCTCCCGAGTGCTGGGATTACAGGCGTGAGCCACCATGCCCAGCACTGGTATGTGGTACTGGTTGCCGCTGGGGTGAGTCTCCACACCCAGTATTGTTATGTGGTTAGCGGGGATTGAACCCGGGTCCTTGCGCTTGCAAGACAGGCGCTGGAACCACTGAGCTATATCCCCGGCCCCCCAAAAGAAAGTTTTAAAGTCCAGTTAGGATATCTATTTAAAACAATAATAATATTAATCACTAACAATTATCTAGTACCTATAAGTACTATTAATATTTTAGTTTTATAGATTAGAAAACTGTGGTGAAGTGAGATGGAAAATTCGCTCTGATAAAATAGCTAAGAAATTGGAGAGCATGACCCTAACATAAAACTTAATTTAAAAAAAGGATTTGTCATCGAGTTTCTCCACTATGAGAACTATCATTTTATTTTAGATAAAAAAACAATTAGCAATCTTTTTTAAGATTGTGGAATGCAACGTACTTCTCTTGAATAAATATTAGCAATGATTCGGATGGAAGAGAGTAGTTGATTAAACTCTCATACCAGCACATCAAGAAAATCACATGCCACAAATTTGACTTAACCTTTGACTGTAGCCATCTTCTATTTCTTGCTGGATGCAGATCATGGCTATAGCTCTGGGTTCTTTTCTGTGTGGTCACTTGGATGGTATCGCCAGGATTCTTAATTTGGGAGCTCTTCCTGACAGGTGGAATAGTGTCACTGAGCAAGCAGCACTTAAAATGCTTGCCATTCTGTTATAAGCAGGTTGCTGAGAAAATGAGATTGTCCTCAAGGCCAACCTCAGGACTTACAAAGTAACATTTATTAAATGATTTAAAGTCAAGGAAATTTCTGGATTCTTGGACTACATGTTTAAGATAATCCAAGAGCTTTTATTTGTTTATGTAGTATGAAAAGTAATGGATGATATTGAAAGATTTTGGAGTGATATATTTGTATTCTGATTCATACTTTATTGTTGATATTTATTTTCTTTTGTATGATAATGGAGACTGAACTCAGGACCTTTGCACTGAGCTATAACTCTATCCTTTTTAAACATATGTATGTTTTGAGAAGTCTTACTAAATTCCCCAGGCTGGACTCAAATTTGTGATGCTCCTCACAGAGTGCTGGGATTATAGGAATGTACAACCAAAGCCAGCCTCAAATATTTCTGTGAGAAAATTAAAAAGCAGTAGGCATTAGTCATTTTGCCGCCTTTCTTTAGTATGGTTCTTCATCATATAGCTAAGATGAAGGAAGAACATTTTTTTTAATTTGACTAGTTTTCTCTTTATTTTTTTATTTTATTTGTTTATTTTTTTGAAACAGAGTCTCACATTTGTGGTTCAGGCTGGCCCTGAGCTCAGCCTCCAACTCACATCACAGCAATCCTCCTGCCTCTGCCTGGTATTACAGGTGTGAGCCACCACACCCGGCACTGTGGTATGTGGTACTGATTGTTGCTGGGCGTGACTCTCCACGCCCATTATGGTATGTGGTTACCGAGGAATCGAACCCGGGCCCTCGCGCTTGCAAGGCAGGCGCCAGAACCACTGAGCTAACTCCCCGGCACAAAGGAAGAACATTTGAAATATAGTTGAAAGGTAGAAAATTATATAATAGATACATGAATTTGAGGTCTGTGCCATGGAGTCACTTGGGACATACTATCCTATATTTAATAACTTGATGACCTGAAAAGAATGTCAGTGTGATACCTCCATTAAGCTTTGACCCAGACTGTATGGAGCCCTGTAAAATATCAGGAACATTCCTGTTTTCTCTCACAATATATGCTCTTCATAAATGTTCTTAAGGAATTAGATGAGGCAGAGAACAGAGCTGAGTCTGCAACTCTCCTTGAGACTTGACCTCTCATAAAATTTGGGAGCAGGAAGGGACTTCCGAAGGTACCGCATCAAATTTTGTTATTTTACAGATGAAAGAAATGAATCTGAGAGAAATTGAACAACTAACCAGACTGATTAAATTCCTACTAAAACCAAAATACTACACTTTCTTTACTGACTTTCAACAACACTACTGATTTTGAGTGCAGACTATATATAAGTAGTGTTTAGTGCTCTATAGTAATGTTTATTGCTCAATTAAATCAATAGTATTGTCTACTCCATTTTAGCTCAAATGCTCAAAAGAAGTAAATGAGAAATAGAGTAGTTCTCGCAGAGACAAAAGTTTTACTTTAAATCACTTCAATGACCCAAATGGATTCATGTGATCCTATAACCCTTCTGCTTCCAGCCACTTTCCAATAACCAATGTCAATCTTTTTAAGAGAAGAGAGATGATAGCTTATCAGGAGATAGGCTGCAAATTATTCACACAATTATCAAATCAATGACTATTATGGACTCATAAATAACAAGACATTTGAAGTGCCAAGATGACATGACACCAAATCCAGAGAAACACCAGACAATAAAAACAGTTTAAAAGAATCAACTAATGCTCAAGGAAATAAGATAATAAGATCTGTATGTTTACAGAGAACTGGAAACTTATAAAAATCAATGGGAATTCTGGAATTAAAAATACATTAACCTGTTGAATGCTATGATGATGTGTATTCATAATGTATCAATAAAGATTTTTAAAAATACATTAACCAACATATTGCCCATGTCTGGGAGATTATTCAGCTGATGAGGAGATTAAAATATTAGAATATAAATTTTAAAATATTCAAATGAAGACAGACACAATTAAAAAGTAGAAAATGTGACAAATAAGAAGTATAAAAAGCTCAACTCCTTTTTAGTAAAGTCCTAGTAAGAAAAAAGGGTATAAAGGAGAAGCAATATTTAAAAGTAAAGTGACTGAGAATTTCCAAAAAGTAAATTGACTAGCCACAGACATAAAGCTTGAAGAAATTATGCATTCTGAAAAGGGAAAAAAATGAAAGGCAAATTCAAATTATATAATAGTAAAACCACTGAAGTCCGAAGACAAAGAGAAAAATCTAAAAAATAGCCAGAGAATAAACAGATTGTTTTTTAAATAGCAATAGAAATGATGCACTCTATACGGCGGTTGAATGACATTTTTCAAAGATTGGAAGAGAATGACTTGTCTCCAGCAATATTTACATTGAAAAATGAAAAACTCACATTTTCAGAAAGACAAAACAGAAAAGTTACTATAAGCAGACTACATTAAATTGTGAATACTTAATGATGTTTTTAAGTATAAGTAAAGTGATTTGATATGGAAGTTCACAGATACAGGAAGGAAGAAAGAGCCAGGAAAGAATTTAATTTACCATGGGCAAATCTAATTAAATTTCAACCATATGCAACATTAATAATAACACTTTAGAGGCTTGCAAGATAGATGCACAAGGAGATAGATGATTGGTGGACAGAATAAATTAAAATTCCTGGCAGCTACAGAGTATAAGTTAAAGGTTCTTTAAGTAAGGTCCATAAATTATCTTGGAGGATAAAGACATGTTTATGTGTTTAAATTTCTAGGTTGACCACTAAATAAAAGAATAGTGAAAGAATATACAACTGTTAAGCATATGGTGGGCTTGATAATAAAGACAAGGAAGAAGAGAAAGGTCACAGACAAGGTGAAGTTAGTAGAAACCAAACATTAAAATAAAAGCTTTAACTCCAAATATGTTATTGGTTACCTTTAATGTAAATGTATAGACTCTTCTAATTAAAACAGAAAACTTATCAAAAACAAAATTTTAAAACGGTAAAATTCTGTTACTAGCTTTTAGCCATATTTTCAGTGAGAACCAAAAGCACAGGAAGAGATGAATAAAGTGAAAATTGTGTAGATTAGCAGAAAAGGGGTGTATATAAAGGGGCCGAGGAGAGTGTGGTTGCTAAGAAGATGGATGCCATTGAAAAAAAATTGAAATACTTTGCATCAGATCAATAAAAAAGAAAGATACCCTTATTAGCTAAGTGTGGTGGCACATGACTGTAATGTCAGAATTCTGGGAGGCTAAGCAGGAAGATCACAAGCTGGAGTCCAGCATTGGCAGTTCAGCAACTTACCAAAAACCTTGTCTCAAAAATAAAAACTTTTGGGCCAAGGATTTAGCTCAGTGGTTCTGGCACCTGCCTTGCAAGTGCAAGGTCCCGAGTTTGATTCCCCAGTAACCACATACAACAGTGATGGAAGTGGTGACTCATATCCACCAGAAATCAGTACCACATACCAGAGTGCTGAGTGTGGTGGCTCAGGCTGCATAGTGAGTTCAGGGCCTGCCTGAACTACAAAGTGAGACTCTGACTCAAAAAAAAAAAAAAGAAAGAAAACTTTTATAAAAGTCTGGAGATAGACCTCAGATAGACAAACAGACAGACAGACAGACAGACAGATCAATGTGAATGCCTTGGATTCAACCTCAAGTAACACCAGATAATAATAAAAGTTCCTTGAGGGATACCCTGAAGCTCTCTTGTCATATCAAAGTCTCGCAAATAAATTTACCCCTCTACATTTTTGTGCTTAGGAAGGCTGTGGTCCAGACCCTCCCACCAGGCTATGTCTGCCTTGGAGCCAGCCAGCCAGGGACTGAATCCTCTGAGCCTCCTTCAAACTGTAGCTGTCCAGTGTTGTTCCAACAGTGGGCAGGTGACTAATATAGCACCCGTCATGGACAAACTATATAACAATAGTTAATTTTTCATTAAAAGCTATCAAAGAAGTAATGACAATATCAATCAGAGTACTACTGAACTTTGGGGCAGAAGAAGGATCCAGAGATTGAGGAAGATACATGATGGAGTATGGACACTTCTATTCTTTATCTAGATGCTAATTCTATGAGCTTATTAAAATATATATTTAATGCTTCTTGCATAAATTACAAGTTGTTACTTGTTTATTTAACATATATGAAGCATTTTCTTGATTTATTCTTCTCACTTGAGTGTAGGCTCAAGTTAGGCTATAAAAGTCCCCAGAGAACTTCCCCGTCCCTGCCTACCACTCAGTTCTCTTCCCCAAGAGTGTGTGATATTTCCAATCTCATCTTACTGACACCACAAGAGTCAGAGTGATTGGGTCTCATATGCTTCCAAACGATAAGTATATTTTAATAGATAATGTTCTCTAATTCATGATAAATTTTACAATATCACAAGAATGTGCCAAAATTATTTTTCTTGCCGAACCCCCAGTACCAAGTAAATGGTCTCCAAAATGGAATCAACATCAACATTTGGTTAAGCAGAATGAAACTTCCAACAGTACCTTAACGAGTGACTAAGGAAACCAACCAATAGACAAACACCAAGTGGATGACAATGCGATGGTTCATTTTAAAGCAATAATATCAGTGTTGAAGGTCCACTGTGTTCTATGCATTATTCTTATCTCACATCTCACCCCCTCCATGTAGGTTCAGTTTCTTTACAGGCAAGGAAATGGAAGCTGATAGAACTTATGAGTGACACTATTAGTAGCCTGCAGACTCAGGACATGAGTCCAGACCTTCTCAGTCAGAGGTTCATTTAAGACTTCCTCACACATCAATCTGTGCATGACAATGATCCACACCCAGAGAGAAGCCACATGAAGCTATGGCGTGTAGAATGGAAAAGTTCTGGGCTTTTTTCTCAAAACTTGTATCTATTGATGGAAACCATGCTGACGGAGCAGCAAATGCATAAACTGGCTTTTCATATTAAAAGCCAGAGACTGCCTATTAGCCCGCAGTGCCTTACCTGAAGAGCCAGCAGTTAGTGTGTGGGAACTGAACAACTTCCCACACCACTGGTCACAAGAGAGGTCTCAATGATCTGGATGTTATGATCTCTTGGAAGGCAAAACAATAGTGCAGCTAATGGCAGCATGACTCACACAGGAAACTCCTTAGAGGCAAAAAAAAAAAAAAAATAATCGATGGGAAGAAACACATTTCTTGGTCAGCTGATGGGGAGCCTGATCAGTCTCAAATAGTCTATGAAGTTGTCTAATTTTTATCCTGAAGTAAACTAAAATAAAAACTAAAGAGGCCTGGGATTTAGCTCAAATGGTACCACATCTATCTTGGAAGCACAAGGGCCTGAGGTTGATCCATAGTACCACACACACACACACACACACACACACACAGATAAATAAATAAATAAATAAATAAATAAATAAATAAATAAATAAAAACAAAACTAAAGAGCATGGGAAGTAGTATGCTTTCAGGACAAATGGCAATGAACTAAGGTCCTTAAATTCCCCACCACCACCAGAAGCCCTGTCTTATTTTTTTTTTAACTTTTCTAATTGTGCTCTAACAAACATGAACTTGATAAAGGACATGTATGTCCATTTCTAAACATCCCTATGCTCAATGAGCCCAAATTCTTTATCCAAATGTTCTGTAATATCACCTTTTCCAAGCTACCCTTAAAATTTTTATTCTTTATTTGGCATCATTGTATTCTAAATCAAAGTAATTGTTCTTAGCACTCTCATGTTCTATAAATCTTGTCTTTATTCAAGCACTCTTTTCTGATGCTTTTATTTTTATTGCTCATACTACTCTTTCCATTTTATTTTGTGGTAGCGAATATTATAAATACTCCTTTCCCTGCCCCATGACTGTATACATCCTTCTGCCTATCCTTTTCTCTGGCATAACGAGAATTAATCCCATACTCACATGATAGATAACATCTACACAATTTCTTTCACATAGATTTCCAAAAAAATACAGAGATAAATTTGTTATTTCGTGGATGTATTTGAGATTGAGAGCATAGCACTTATTACAGAATGAAGATTAATTACATAGATGCATCATATTTAATTATATATCTGATAATAGTATTTTAAAAATCACTATATATATTTTTTTTTTTTTTTTGAGACAGGGTCTCACTTTGTAGTTCAGGCTGGCCCCGAGCTCAGCCTCAAACTCACATCACAACAGTCCTCCTGCCTCTGCCTCCCAAGTTCTGGGATTACAGGCATGAGCCACCGTGCCTGGCACTGTGGTATGTAGTTCTGATTGCTGGTGAGCCTAAGTCTCCACACCCATCATTGTTGTATGTGATTATTGGGGATAGAACACTAGCCCTTGCACTTGCAAGGCAGGTGCCGGAACCACTGAGCTAAATCCCCAGCCTACAAAATATATTCTAATAAGTGCCAAATATACAAAAACATACATAATACTAATTAGGAAAATGCTAGTTTCTGGTGGTGATGATGATAGTTATGATAAATCTATAAATTAAATATTGCCATATCTCTTTGCATGTCCATAAAACCCATATCTTCTCTAGATGGTGGTAAATAAAAAAACTCTATGATGTGCTTTGACTGTAGTCATGCGAGTACCACTTTCTTTTACACAGCTCTCACTTAGTTATTTAGAATTCATTGTATTTCCAAAGGTATTATCAGATGTCAATCAATACATAAACATTAGGAAATAGGAAAAACAGAATAAGCACCTTGAAAGATAATCATATATTGATATAATATTCCATTGTCAACTTTTCATAAAGCTGAAAACTCCCATTGAACCCTAAATCACAGCTAAGGTAGGTGTGTACTAACTTATGAAAATGTTTTATCAAAAGTTCTCTTATAGCCATTTATTATTTATGGAGTCAAGAAGACTTTAAGACATTGCCCATTCTAGAGAGGAAAAACAAGATGAGACATAAAAATTTAGAAGTAGGTAGGAATACTATGTGTTTATTTCCTTTTTCATTTGATGCTAGGATATTTTATTGGATGGCAGACAACAAAAGCATCACTGTCCCTGATTAAAGGAGAAAGGAAGGAAAAATCAGAAACTCTGGCCAAAGTCAGGACATGTCAAAGAAATGAGAAAGATTGCTTTCATTCATCTTTTACAATCCTAGCTTTAAAAAGGATAAAAAAGAGACATTGTTTCTTCAAGTCCCAGAAAGAAAAAACAAGTCTAAGAAAGAAATTCGTGAAAGTCAAACAATGTAAGACAATAAATTGAGTGATAATAGCTAGGATTTACTTTAAAGCTTACCCATTCTCCCTTTTTTAAAGTGAAAAAATAGTTCAGACACCATTATATTTGATGAAATAACTTGATCACCCTTATGGTAGAAGCAATTAATAATAAGTTATTATAAAAGAGATGCATATTGAGATCAATGCATCAGTTCCAATACTAGAGGAAATGCTGGAGATAAAGATCAAGAATTCCAGAGTCTAATTGTGTGGGTTCAAATCCTGCCTTGGTCACATCCTGTGTGACTTAAGGCAATTTTCCTGACCTCTGTGCACCTCAGATTCCTTATCTGTAAAATATGGATAATTACTGTATCTAGTCTACACAGATACTGTAAAGATTGCATTAGTTAATAAATGTAAAATTTTTACAATGATGCTTCCCATGTAATAACATGATTTCCTAGTTTGCTTCTATTTTGAAAGTTTATTTTCAAGATAATATTTGAATAATCATAATATCCATCTCTGGTTTTAAAGCTAATCACAAAGCCAAAAATAGGAAAGAAAAAAAAGTACACGTTCTGTTCCAGTTAAGAATGTTGCTGGGAGCCGGGGAGTTAGCTCAGTGGTTCGGGCGCCTGTCTTGCAAGCGTAAGGACCCGGGTTCGATCCCCAGTAACCACATACTATACTGGGCGTGGAGACTCACACCCACCAGCAATCAGAACCACACACCAGAGTGCCGGGCGTGGTGGGTCACGCCTGTAATCCCAGCACTTGGGAGGCAGAGGCAGGAGGATTGCTGTGATGTGAGTTGGAGGCTGAGCTGAGGGCCAGCCTGAACTACAAAGCGAGACCCTGTCTCAAAAAACCTTAAAAAAAAAAAAGAATGTTGCTGGTAGAAAGTAAAAAAAAACCTGTATGTAGAGTGGTTTAAATACTTTGTGTTGGTTTTACAAGAATTTCAGAGTCAGAACATTTCAAAACTGGATCAACAAATAATCAGTTAACACTGAAATACTGGTGATAATAAGTTAACCCCAATAACATAACCCAGGTCTCATTCTAGCTTATTCAGTCTTAGCTATAGGCCTTTCACTCTCATACTGGTTACTAAGGATCAAGAGGGTTGTCATAGTTCTATGCATTAAGACTGAATGCAGGGAAAGGTGAGTAATAGTCAAGTCTCCACTCCCTTATGCACTAATACTCATTCCTAAAAAGGATTTAAAATGATCTTATCCTTCATACTGATGCACCTCCCCTTCTCGGAGGAAGGAAGCAACTAACACTCCAGCATCTCCAGTGGAAAGATGCAGAAAGGCTGTTGGGTTAGCCCCCAGCAGCATCTGCTCCTCTGACAAAAAGGATCTCTCAGAAACCAAAGACAAATGCCACATGAACGCTAAAACTCTCAAAGTGTTCCAATTAAAGCTCAGAACTAGAAAAGGCTGCTTACTTGTGGCTGTTATTCAGTATTTGATGGTGGCCCTAATCCATGGCCAGAAGCCAAAAAAAAATCAAATGAAAAATTTAGATTTAAAATTAAAATTCATATCCTCCCTCTCGCCAACATTTGAGATGGTTAGTGAATAGCCTAATGGACAACACTAAAATAAAACATTTCCAGTATCCCGGAAAGTTTGATGTAACAGTGCAGCTACTTAGGGTGTAGGAAGTCAGTCAGTCTCCCCTAATCTCAAAAGTGTGGATATTTGGTGAATGCATAATAATCTGTCCCAACTGGGTGGGAGGCATTGGTAGGAGGATAGGCACAAGTTCAAGGTCAGAGTGGGGTAGATAGTAAATTCAATGCTCACCCGAATTACAAAGCAAGACCATGTCTCAAAGAACCAACAAAAACAAAAACCAATAATCTGTCCTACAAAAATACACAAGTCCACAAAAAAGTATGTTCTGAAATGTAGCCTTGTTGGCAGTACCTAAAAACTGGAAATGATATAAATGCTTATCTAAAGAGAGATAACAAATTATAATACATTCATATTACAACATGCCATGCAATTATTTGAAAGAACAATGCAGGTCTCTTTGTACTCACAAGAAAAGAGGCTTATTACATATTACTGATTGACTGAATAAAGTCATAGGTTCCCTATATAATACTGCATATTGATTTTAAATGGATTTTATGTAACAAGCCCATACATACATTTACATATATTTCAGAATTGGAACTAGGGCAAAGTGAATGCAGTGTCAGTACAAACGTAAGGCGTTCACTCTTGGTATCTCTTTAAATTTTACAGTCTCCATTCCTAATATACAGGGTTCTGCTGCTGGCTCTGAGATGTTTTCGTGGACATGGAAAAATGTTTAAGAAAATTCACTTAGGTAAGTAAGTAGCATTTTCACTGAGATCATAGTCACTTCCGTTTTGTCTGTTTCTTTAGAAGGAAGACTATGACCTGACAGAAGCCATTTAACAAGGCCTGTGAACAAGGAACCAGTGGGGACACTGTAGCCATCAAAATGTCCACATCTGAGCTAGGCTGGCTCTCGACCATTTCTGAGAATGTTCATTTCTTTCACTCACTTTTTGACTCTGATTGCAGAAAATATTACCACCACTCACACTATGCAACTGTAACACTTGCTCATCTTTGTATTTTCCCATTCTACACTCACTGCTTATTAGTAATAAATCTTCTAGGTTACAGTTTCTGTATTGGATTTAATGGTTTTCTAAAGACATCGAAAGTGTTCGGTTACTTGCCAAATATTTATGACAGCTCAGGTCACTGGCCTCTATACAGATACTCTTGCCAATTGTGGAATTTACAACATGAATATGAATGATGTCAATGTTTTTCTTTTACTATCTTTTTGCATTTTCCTCTGGTCAATGTTTATGCTCTTGGGCATTGTTCAAATTTTGAGATTTACTTTATTTTTTCAAAGGAGACTTAGTCTTATCCCATTATCCTCAGTAACTAAAGATAACAGTCAATTTAATTTTATTTTTAGTAGCTATACTTTCCATAAAAGGAGTCTCTACCTTGAGATAGAGAGTAGGAAGTGTGGTCTATGTTTTGTACTGATAATAAATTAACACTATACTCTTACTATTTATATATTATCTCCATATGGCACACTATTTCCATTATGCTTTCTTGTTTTTCAAAAACAGAGCTCAAAGTTTCCTATTCTGTTTAAAAAATTTTTCAAAGCTGCTCATAAAAAAACTAAACCACTGATTCCACTATTCGATTCATGATTATAATCTTATGTATGATTCATATAAATAAAAATCATATTTTGAAATGCAGATTACTCAGTTTTTCTTTTTCCCAATTGTATTTTTAATGACAAATGCAGTGTCCCCAAATGCTCTGTTGTGACTCTAGAATGTCACAATGGTCAGTGTGCCAAAGAGTGGTACCTTTATCTTGGTCAACCAGCTGTTTGCTCTCTATGTTATCAAAACAATAGATTTGGTCCTGTCTCCTAAATTAATAGATCAACTTTTATAACATGAAAGTACTGATACTTGCCCAGAGATTAAAGTTCATAATGATGTATAATTTTTTATTAAATTCCATTCATCTCTGTAAATTTCTTACAGCTGTCAATATACTTGAATCCAAGATGTTTATTTTTTATATTGACTTGACATTTTTCATTGCATAGGACTTTATGTGCAGTGAATAACATTTTTAAAAACAAATGTAGAATATGTTCTATAATACAAATGCCTTATTAAAATTTTACACATTGTTTCTGACATTTTCATATTTTGATTATATAACTTTATATGATAATGAATAAATCAGTAAATATTATTTGCTTGTTCAATATCCAATGTTCTTAAATGTGAAGCCCAGCAAATTTTCTACTCATTTCAGATTACTTTGTTGCTAAGTTCTTCATGAGAAAAAAATTAAAAATCAACATTCATTTTTCTCTGATGATATAGCATTCATTTCAAATATCTTTTTTAGGAAATTGTCTTATAGCATCTACCTATTTACAGTAAAATCTGTACACATCTTAGACTTGTAGAAGTCTAAATCAGCACTTAAATTCTACGATGATCTTTATATTTTAAAAATTAATTTGGGGTAAGTGGACCATTAGAAAAATCTCTTTAGATAGTATTTGAAATTTTTAATAATAAAACAAATGGAATGTTATGATTCAGAGCAATAATTGTATTTTCCTCAGCATTTTAATTGTATATAATTGATCATCATTTATCTAAAGTGTTCCTTACAAGTCGAGTCCTTTAGAGAACACTTTACCTAAGTAAGCCCTCTCAGTTAAGATTTATTGCATTTGAGGTAAATAATATTTCGGATGCAAATGAGAATAGACTAAAGTCTCTTGTGACTCTCAAAGACAGACATTCCAGACCTCCAAAACTTCACATGTTGTAATCTCATACCATTTGACATCTTTTGGGCATTAGGGGACTAGTTCTCCAGGTTAGTCATAATACAGAACAAGTAGCATAATCTTTTCTTTTTTCAAGTTGCATGGCACTTATTTTTCTTGGCAGCTAACCAAGTTCTGAGTGGGTGACACTTTTCTTCTTGGTGTAAATTATGTCAATGAATGCAATAAGTCAGTGGTTCTAATTTGAAATATTTGTAGTGCTGGTTAAAAGCTAACTACCTCCTTTTCATGGAACTATTACCCTTTGGAAGGAAGCAATAGTAATATCCATACTTACTTTTAAATAGATGTGTATGTGTGCTTATAATTTGCATATATATTTAATATTTCATTATAAAAATATGGAGTGACTTGATCTACTGAATGCAAAGAGAGGTCTTGGGACCTTCTAATGGGAGAAACCTTAGCAAAAATGTTCACTTCTTTTGCATCAGGGAAATTCTAATGAAAATACCAGTGGTGACCCTAATTTTAACCCCCATACTCAGAGAGCCAAACTTCCCGTTGGAATGGCTCTTCAAGGAGAAAGGAAGAAAAAAAGAAAGGATGGAAGAAAACTACGACTATAGGGAGAAGGACAGCCTATCTTGGATCGCGCCTTCTGAAGGCTCTTCCCAGAGTTCACACACCCTGAGTGTGGTGTTCGTGGTCAGGGACACTAGTCCATGCAGTGGAGTGTGACAGCAAGCAGATGTGCTCCATTTTACACTCCGGAGAGACAGCTGCCAGCTCTAGTGGGCGGTGGCCCAGAGCACGGCTGGGACTCCATCTGCGGTGGGAGGATGAAGGGGCAGATACAATGTACAGGACCTAGACCCTACATATGGCAGAATGAAGGCCAAGGCTGGCGTCCCCATCTGACTGGCTCACTGGTCCACTTTCCTTATCTCTAAAGTGAAAAATAGAAAACAGATGGTATCAGCATCATGGGGATTATTGTGAGTTCTTTGCATGTAACTAACAATCCAACGCAAAGTAAATGAAAGCAGAGGGTAGTGATAAGAAAGCTAATACAAAAGAGGGAAGAAACCAAGTGTGGGTTCATTGCAGTCACTCCCACTGGCCCCGAAGCTAGAAAACAGGTATGCGAGGACAGCTACACTCATTAGTCAATTGACCACCTTCTAAAAATGGAATTTGTACAACTGGAAATTTGTACAAATGGAATTGATACAAGACACTACTGAAGTAAACTGACCTCAAAAGTCCTCCAGCGAGGTTTAATCATGAATTAAATAGTAAAAGGAAATAAACCTCTTTTCAAAATGATTTCCCTAAAACACCTTTCACTTGGCAGAAATCAAGAATCTACAGAGAACTGATTTTCACCGCCTCACTCGACAAACTGGTTTCATCAGCTCACAGTCTTTACCACAGAAAGATAAAAAATCTGATTGGTATTCAGAGATGGCTTCAAATGCTTAATGGGGTTCGTTCTGTATGGGTCTTTATTCTTCCTGAAAGAATTATTCCCTTTAACCAACTATGTATTCAGTAAGTTGAATCATTAATAAGAAAAATGTCTACTATTATGAGAAGTTAGAGTGCTGTATAAAATGTCCTATCTTGATTTGAGACTTGAGGATGTGAATTTAAGCTCTAACCTTCTCACTGTAGTTTAAATGGACTCTCATATAAAGGTGGTAAAGAAGTTTTCTGTTATGTCATCCACAGCCAGCATCTCTTGGTTTCCTTGTCCTCAGTCCAGGTGAACATTAGAATTAACCGAAGAGGAGTTTTAAGATTGTAACGTCAGGGCCTCAGGAGAGACTCTGAGGTAACTGACCAGGGGTGTGGCTCATCACTGGTTTGTTCTTCAAGGTCCCCAGGTAACTACAGCAGAGTTAACAGCCAGTGGTCTCTGAGGAATTATATAAGTCTTACATAAGTCTCATAAATTGTATCTGAAAATGATTCTATTCAGCAGTTAGTGGACATTTTTTGTGTGGGCCTATCAACTAAATAAAAAGACAAAAATTTCTAAGTAAGCAACTAATGAACTTTTCATTTTTTATGGAGAGACGCCTTCTCTGTTTGTAATAATATTACCAGTCTTCCAGGCATCCACGCTATTTCTACTACAGTCCTTTGAAGGGGGTGCAAATAAGCTCATTTTATTTTCTGTTTATAAATGAAAATTCCCCACGTGGTAGAAGAGAGGTTGGGTAACTGATACCTCCTCTCTGCCTCAGAGTGACTGGCATCTCTGGGCAGCTCTGTCTATGGGCTTTTGTCCCTATTATTTGTGGAGTGTCCGGGTTCCTGCATTCTATCCACCGGAGTTTCATTCCACAAATACCCACGGGGCACGTAGCATGTGCCAGGCACTGGTTTAAGAATGTGGACCTGTGGCTGTGAGCAAGATGGGCAAGAATGGTCAGTTCTTTCTTGGATTACACTTTAAAAGCAGACACAGAGAATATATAGCAAATTAATAAACAAGAAACAGAAGGATACACCATGTCGTGGTCTTGTATTCTGTGGGACACACTTCAGGAAATCTTTTTTTTTTTTTAGGTTTTTTGAGACTGGGTCTCGCTTTGTGGTTCAGGCTGGCCCTCAGCTCAGCCTCAAACTCACATCACAATCCTCCTGCCTCTGCCCCCCGAGTGCTGGGAGTACAGGCGTGAGCCACCACGCCCGGCACTGTGGTATGTGGTACTGGTTGCTGCTGGGTGTGGGTCTCCACACCCAGTATTGTTATGTGGTTACCGGGGAATCGAACCCGGGTCCTTGCGCTTGCAAGACAGGCGCCGGAACCACTGAGCTAACTCCCCGGCCCCAGGAAATCTTAACCCATTAGTTGTATCAAAGAGAGGCTCCCCACACCAGTTTTCACAGAATTCTAAAATGACATAACTCTTTTCTCCCCAGAAATTGTTCATTTTCCCCCTTACCAACAAACTCCTATAGGATGAGAATTAGCTTAACAGTTTTTAAGTTTTCATTTACTGCAAGATCACTGAGAATATGATCTTTTTAAAATTCACTTGACAAATGTTGAATTGGCCATAATAGTTCCTATGAACCTACTCTTGTTTAGGTGTCTATTCTTGCTTGTCATTTTCTGCTAACTTCATTAATTTATTTCATATTCTAGTGCTTCTACCCCTCAAAAGTATTTTCCAGATCCTTCCATTAACTTAGATATTCTTTCTCTTAATGCAAATTCTGGATTCAGTCTTCCCTGTCTCATTTTCATATATCCTTTTCCAAATTTGTAACAGAGCTGGTGACTCCCCAGCAGGAGAACTGGAAGGAACTTCAATTCTGCTGAGGTACTAAGCGTTTTTCAATCATTTCTTGAACATCTGACTGTATTCAGAGAGGTATGTAATGAACAGGCTTATAAAGATAAACGAGATAGGGCCCCTTTTCTGGGAAGCTGACTGTCTAAGGTCTGCAGTCAACTGACCAAGAAGAAATAATCTCAAAATTGGAAAATGATTACACATAACTGAATCGTTTAACTTTAATTTTTTTCAGATATATTCACTCATTAAACTTTAGATGGAGGCCTTTTATTCAATTGCTGACTTAATTTTGCATGCTCTTTCTGGCATAATCATAACACACTACAATCTCTAATTTTTGTGTATTTAAAGTAAAGTAAGAATCCAACAGCATTGTGCAAACAGTTGAGTACCGAAATCATTTAGATTTTTGTGATTTTTTCCCCCTCAGTCTTTCAGTTGTCTTCTAAATATCTACTTTTTAAAAATTGAGTTCATTGGCACATTTTAAGTATACATTAGGATCACATTCATCGCTGAGAATTTCTACCTGTACAAATGATGTGATATATCTTGATTCTGATTTTTCTCTATTTCCCTGCCCTCTCTTCAATCCCTCCATCCCCCATCTACATGGAAAAGAAAAAATTTGAAGGTTAAAAGGAAAAAATGGAAACTAAAAATTTATTTGGATAACACATGGGTTAGCATGTTATTTCTAGAGTATTCTCAAAGTATTGATTTACTTGTATATTTGTTTAGGGGGTCCTGGGTATAGAATCCAGAACCACTGGCAGGGTAGGCAAGCACTTTATCACCCAACTACATCCCTGGCCTCCAAGTATCAAATGAGTTCAAGAAATAACAATCCTCTTTCACTCAGCTCTTAATATTTAATCCATTTAAAATGTTTGATTTAATTACATATTTTGAAAGATCAAGCACGTGTAGCTAACATAAACAAGTCTGACTTATTGTGAGGAGGGAGGAATCCAAGAACAGGGAAGTGATGGAGGCCCTCCTGGCCGGTGACAGGATTTTAGTGAGCCTCATGGCTCTCAGGACCGGGCAATGACAGTGAGGAATATTCTGGTGAACCCCTTAGGTTGCTTAAGAGATCTCATATTACATTATCACAGTTCAATGTAAGTGACTTAATGATGGCTTAGGCAAAAAGTGTTACTGTGTACCTCCCAAGGACCTTCCCTTGTTAGTCTTGAATACTATTTTGCTTTGGAACTGGTTTTTCTTCCTCTTTTTTTGGTCTTTGATTATTTTAATTTATGTTTTGAAAGAGCCAATATAATTTCATAGTTGAAAGTTTCTACAGTAAAATAAACATGAAAACTATCTCTAGCATGCCTGTCCCCAGACATCCAGCTTCCTTCCCCCAAGGCAATGAGTTATCAGAACTTCCACATGGATAGAAAGTCCTTACAGAGACTTTTGCTCATGCATATAAAATATATATAATCACATACAATCTTTTTTTCTCTTCTGTTATAAAAATATAGACTCTTACTATCCCAGTTTCTAGGATAAGTACTAACACATTCTTCCTTCACCCGCTGGGATAAGATTTACATCAAACAAATCAAAACTTGTCAGACGCTCTTCCTGAGCTGACAGGCTTCCAGCAGATGGCCAGATTTGGTCCCATTACTACTACATCTTGACTCCGTGCCAGTTTTGTAACACATATCAAGAATACATCATCTACTTCCTCTCTGAGACCAGATCAGCATCATTTTTTCTGTTCTATCCATTTATGAGCAGGCTCATTTAACTTTGTGGATTTCCCTGAAGGTTTATCTCCTTGTCATATAAAACTGCTACATTGTCTGTATCCTTCTTATCAAATTTTAAAATATTATTTATTTATTTATTTGGTGCATAGGACAAACTATTTTGTGATAATATGTCTTTTTTGCTGAACCTAACATAAGCTAAGGAAGTTTAATGTATCTTCAATTTGCCATTCTGCTTGTTGGGAATAGTATTTTTGTCTGTTCAAACTATAAAGTGGCCTAATTCAAGAAGATGAAAAAAAAAATTTAAGAGGCTATGTTGAAACTGCAACATAATCCCAAAACCCATACGTGGAAGAAGGAATTTCAGCAGAGCAGCATTACAAAAGGCCTTGTGGGAAGTAAACAGGTCTGTGTTTTTTGAGGGAATCACAGCCCCAAAGCAGGGGCTGGTCTGAATGCAGCTCCCTTTGGTCTGGGGAAGGGGGTACAGGAAAATTGCCAGGGACATGAGAAAAAGTTGAACTTTGGGATGTCTTATCCTTTTCTCCCATTGTTAAGGGTATGTTAAACCTGTTGGAACTTCTGCTCATACCATTCTGGTTCTCATTTACAAGACAGAAAACTGAAGACATTCTAAACACACTAACTAAAGGCAGAGAATTAATTTAAAATCATGTCACCAGTTTCTAGGTCAGCACCTGATTCGGAGCTGATCACATAGGTGTGAGTTCAAGGGTTTGATTTAATTGTTACAGACTCTAGCTGTCTCAAGGATTATTTCCCCACATGTTCCTTTCAAGTGTTCCCTGGATCACAGGGTGACTAGAAGATTTTCAATCACATACCAACAGTTACTAGTCAGATGAACCATTTTTCCTCCTGTGTAGCCTATTGAGAGACCACTGTGATGTTCTCATATGCTTTGAAATTTTAGGGCAAAAAAAAAATCACATAAAAATCCAGACATAACAGATGTTAGTTTGTAAAAATCCTCATTCGAAATGCTACTAGCAACGATAGGAAAAGCAGTCAGAGCATGTTTCAGCTTCAAAACACTAAATGTTTTAAGCACATGATAAATTCTAGGTAATTCCATATCTTTTTGAATCTAGGATAGAGGCCATGTCTATGTTCTTTCCTTAATTTCTTCAGAGATCATTTATTAATCACTTCCCATACATTAGGTCTTAGAAATGCAGAGGTGAAAAGTATTTAGTTCTCTTTTTATGTAGTATATAAACCAGTGGAGAAAATCAACAGGCATAATAATAGCGTCGTTACCTGTAAGAAATCCAAGTAACCATGACTTGCCAAAAAAGGCAGCACACAGATCGAAACTTATACATACAAGTAGGAATGAACCAAGAATGCAGCATGTGAAAAGGCATGAAATTAAGGAAACCATGGCACACACAGGAAGCTACACATAACTCTCTAAAAGTAGATACAGATCACCGGGTGAGATCCACAGACTATGTAGAGGGAGATAAGATTCCGATCAATCATAAATCTTCTGTACCATCTGAAAGAACCTGACTTTGACTTGAATTCACCACATAGCCCTTGAAACATTTTAATGTAGGATGGTATTTCCATAATAGAAAAAGTGCTCTGGCAACACAACTGAAAATATATTGAAGACAGAACAAGAAGAAAGGCAGAAAGACAGGTTAGGGGAGGCTGTTGTATACTTTAGGAAAGAAACTGGTATTGAGAGAGAAACTATTTCAAAACATCCTATCCAGATAGGAAGAAATTACCACAGTGCTTTAGAGAAAAATGCTTTTTTCTTGAAACAAGACTGTGAGTGCGGAGAAAAGGGGGGATGGGACAAGAAATTTGATCTCTCAACCTCTATACAACATATGTATTGTTTTGAATGTCTCCTTAGAATCCAAGACATGTGAGTAAAAACCTGTTAGCTTTATGGTTCCATGAGCTAGGTAAATATTGGCTAGGGCTATTTTCGTTTGTGGTTTTCTGAGATTAAGATCTAAATATAAGTGCATTCTTAAAAGCATGTCTTTTATCAAGTGTTAGCTGGAAATAACATGCTTGAGGAGGTAGTAATGATCAGTCTGAAGCTCAGTGACGGAAGCGTGACTTCAGGGGTGAAACCAGATAGGAGAGGAAAGAGTTTAAGGTTTGACCGAGTTAGAGTTCAGTCACTTCGTTGGTCCTCAAAATCCTTCTGTGCTTCTCATCTTGCTGCAGAGAGAAGTCAGTCTTCACCATGACCCACGGGCCCAGAAGACTCCCAACCTTTCGACCTCAGTTCTTCGGTTCCCATGTCTTCTTCCCCTTGCACCCCTGGGGCAGCCATGCTGGTCTCCTGCTCTTGGGGTACCTAGGCAGGATCAGCTTGGAGTCAGTTCTGATCTAGGTTCCCCAGGTCTCCTCCTGCTTTGCCCTCTCATTTTCTTCAGGTTTTTTCTCCTCTTCTCACATTATTTAAAAATAATACCCCCACCACCATCATACTCACTTCCTAATGTGTATTTTTCTCTAGTACTGCAATCTAACAAACTGTTTCACTTTGTTATCTGTCTTCCACAACTAAAACTATGAGCTCTGCAAGGGCAGAAATTCGCAAAGTTTTGTTGTCTTTCTAGTGCCTCAAACTGTGTCAGACATGTGAAAGAAACTCGGCGAGTGCTGAATGGATGAACTGCTGTTACAGTGGGTCTCCATCATACAGTCAAGAAAACAGCATCAGAAACCTCATACACTGACCTGCAAGAATCATTACCATAGAGGGCCGGGGATTTAGCTCAGTGGTTCCAGCGCCTGTCTTGTAAGTGCAAGGGCCTGGGTTTGATCCCCGGTAACCATATACAATACTGGGCATGGAGACTACACTCAGTAGCAATCAGCACCACATACCACAGTGCCGGGCGTGGTGGCTCATGCCTGTAATCCCAGCACTCGGGAGGCAGAGGCAGAAGGACTGCTGTGAGTTCAAGGCTGAGCATAGGGTCAGCCTGAACTACAAAAGTGAGACCCTGTCTCAAACAAAACAAAACAAAACAAAATAAAAACAAACAAACAAAATTCATATATATATATATATATATATATATATATACTTATTTGTAAAGTACTCTCTTCACCTAACAATATGTTTTAGACTTCTTCCCACATCAGTATACACTGATTTAGGTATACCTTGTTTTTCTGTGCTATTAATTGTTCTTTCTTTCATTGTCAAAAGTAGCCAGGTTTTAGACAATACATTATAGGGTACCCTAAAACAAAGCTATTGGTCAGTAAATTTGCAGTAGTCTAAATAACCACATTTGTGTGTGGGTGTGTGTGGGTGTGTGTGTGTGTATGTGTGATTTTTGTCATAAGACAACACTTTAACATAATGAATAAAACTACAACAAACATAGATCCTTGTATGTAGGCAGGAATACATTTATGGGATCAATTCTGTGAGTCTCATGAGGTACATACATTTAATTTTTAAATTGCTTCCACACTATTCTCAACAAAGGTATGCATTTTATATTTCCATTGTAGCATGAAAGTCTCCCTATGTTTATAAACAACTCTAGATATAATGCATTTATTTGGCCAATTTAATAGGAAATAAGAGCTCATTATTATACATCTTAGTACAAAACTTCACTGACTACAATTGAAATGGAACATTTTTGCATATTAATTCATATTTTTATCTGTTTCAATTTTTTCCTATAAATTTGTAAATATTCTCTTACATTAAATGTAATATGTAAGTTGTATTTTTTCTAGTCTTTCACCTCATTTTTGAAATAACAAGTACTAATGTACTAATAGTAAAAGTATACTACAGTTTTAATATTCACCAAGGATAATTAAAGTGCCTAACTCAAACATAGTATCAAATTTTCTTATCTCAGTAATATATATGAATTATACATATATAGATATACATTTCTATGTATTTATACCTATATATCTAGATCTATGCATATATGTATCATATCCCAACCATATGCAACTATTATGATCAACGAACAGAGATAGACTCTTAGTGACTATGTCATACATCATTTTATCTGTATATACCATTACTCTAAGATGTCATATATATATGACATATATGTCATCTTATGACATAAGTAATATGACTTATTTAATAAGTCTAAGCGAGACCCTGTCTCCAAAAAAACAACAAAAATATATATATATACATATATATGTACATATAATATATGTATGTACATATGTATATTATACATATGTATAATATATGTACATATAATATATATATGTACATATATGTATATGTATATATATATATTTTTTTGTTGTTGTTTTTTTGGAGACAGGGTCTCGCTTTGTAGTTCAGGCTGGCCCTAAGCTCAGCCTTGAACTCACATCACAGCAATCCTCCTGCCTCTGCCTTCCGAGTGCTGGGATTACAGGCGTGAGCCACCATGCCCGGCACTGTGGTGTGTGGTACTGGTTGCTGCTGGGCATGAGTCTCCACACCCAGTATGGTATGTGGCCACCAGGGATCGAACCCGGGTCCTTGCTCTTGCAAGACAGGCACCGGAACCAATGAGCCAAATCCCGGCCCTATGTCATATTATTTTTAAATAAATATTACATTTGTCATTTTGAGTGCTACAAATATCTGTTCAGTGTGACTTACTCTAACTCCTACACATAAAATATTATCTCTTTAAAGGAGATAAAATTTAATCTGATGTTTGGCATTGTTTAATTCTTGGACTATATCTAATTTTATCACCAGCAAATTTTATCAGCATTAACTTGTGCCTCAAGGTCACAGTGGATCGCACATGTGTCATCCTAGCACAGAACTGACACCTATCGTGTCACTCATCTTGTTTCTTCAATAATTCATGAAGAAGTGAAGATAACAAGCTTCCTCATCTGGAGAAAGTGTTAAATGATTTCTAGAGGGATGGCATGCAAGCAGGTGAAAAATGTATTTAATAATCAATGGTCAAAAGTCTGCCCCAAACACTTGCACATATGAACACATGCTTGTGGCTAGTTGTCACAGTTGCTGTCAGATAATTTATTTTCTTTCTTTTTTTTTTTGGTAGTATGACAAGATTATTTAATAAGACATCATCTTTTCTCTGAATGAAATAAACTTTATTAACAAAAATAATAGCAATGAGAATTACAATTCAGAGAACAGCATTTGTCTTGTGGATACAATAGGATTTGTGCTTCATCAAAATCCCATTACAAACAACAGGCATTAAAGTTGTATTTCAGGATTTTCATGGTCATCTGACTGATGTCTAATAAGGTTTCATTGTTTCTATAGACCACTCCTTTTATCCAGTAACTAAAGGCCAAATCTGTACTATTGAAATGAAATGACAGAACAGCAACTGGAAATAATTGATCTCTCCCTGCACAGTATAATAAGCTGTGGCAAACTAATAGAACTAAAATATTCAGACCTGTCAATTTCTAGGCATATTCTTGACTTCAAAGCCATTAGATGAATACTGCACATTATTCTGCCCTTTATCCACTCCTCTGTCCGTTTTGCAAAAGATAACCTGCACTAATTTATGACGTTCTTTATAACCCCAGTCTCTCCCCAGGAGTTTGCTAATGATAGCCTAGGTGTGAGGAGTAAAACTTGGCGGTTTCCCTGCCACTTGACTGTGTGCAATTGTTCTCATTCCCTGGGCTCAGATTCAAGTTGTAATTATTATGTGAGATGAAGTTGGAAAGACAATAAATAGGTTGCCAGCTCATTCCTCTGAGTATTTGAAGGCATTGTTATTGTAGCAAGAGCTTTGAATGGCAATCAGTATCTTTAAAGGGCGTGAGTGAAAGAATGTGAAAAGCAGAGGTCCCTTTCTGATCCCCAAGAGCAGGAATGGGGAAAGTTTCGGAGCTCTCAATAACGCGTGCCACAGGTTCACCGCCTCCGCCCCAGAGTCATAAATCAGCAGTCATATCCCATCCTATGCTAATCGATAGCACTGCCTGTTTCTGCCAGATGTCATCACTATTTCTAGAATGCATTTCCAAAAATTATTCATAAATTTTAAATCAGGATATTGATTTGAGGTTTTTTAATGTTCGATCATTAAGATGAAAATTTGGCAGACTTGAATGGTTTTCTCCATACTATTTGCTAATAGCTGAATGTCAAAATGGGAACCAGTGGACTGAACGGTTTTTCCTCCATGCCATCTGCTGATAATGAGAAAGGAACTGTTTTAATTCTGCCCTTCCTTGATGACAGAGCATGAGCCTGTTAATCATTTAGGCAAATCAGCTCGCCATCACTGCCCAGAGGAATCATTGCAAGGGCTTTGGAACTGGAGAAAATGGAATTACATTAAATTCCGATTTTACTACTTAATATGTGACCTAGGCAAACTTCCTCTACTCTCTAAGCCTCATACAAATGGAGATAATAATCTTCACCTCCCAAAATTATTATGAGTATAAAATGTTACTGTTGAGCAGAGGGCTTGACTTTTTTAAGCACTCAAAAAACTGATACTGTCTTTTCTTTGGTAGGTCATTTTACAGCAAATGATGGTCATCCATCATTTCTTTCAAAACTGTTTTAGAAATTTAACTTTCATACCAGTTTGCACATATACAATTAGCAAACACTTTAAAACCCAATCAGCTAGGATATCTTTTATACTGGAGTACTTTTACACATTATTGGTCAAAGTACACATATGTTCTTTTTGCAAGGCAACTGGAAAAATACGACAAAAGTCTTAAATGTATTCATTCACATACTCCATTATTCCCTTTCCTAGAAATTTTCATCAAAAAGTTGTTGACTGAAGAAGTATGTACAATAATATCAAAAGTCAGAATCAACTTGCATATTCATTAGTTATGAACTTTGACTCACTAACAGGCACAAAGAAAAGGCAAAACATTTCCTGGGTTTTCCTTTTGCTAGAGAAGCAGTAATCTGCAAGTGTCAGTGAAAACAGATCAAAAGCAAAACTAAAACAAACAGAAAAGCCAGTTCTCTCAAAGGACTACAGAAAGTCAGAAAATCTGCATGTCAAAACCACCCAACTAAAAAATGCAACTGACACAGAAAACTGAGTCTCACCACTGCCAGCCCTGCCAGGAGAGGCTGAGTGGCACTGGAAGGATTGCAGATCTTGCCCACTTTGACAGGCACTCTCCTCTCTACCAGGGATCCTGAATGTTCATGCCTCCTTCCTCACAGTGACCAGACATCACAGGGAGCTCTGGACTGGCATCCCGCCTAGGGGAAATAGTGAGGTGAACGTACAGAAGTCACATGAGCTTGCATGGCCACGAGGCGGTCTGAGGCAGTTACTTTCCATTATGATGTTGGTGAGGTCTGAGAGGGGAGTGGAAACCCCGGAGGGAGGACCCTCTCTCGTGTCATGGTGGCCTGGTGGAACATCCAAGCCCCGTTCCTACTAACAGCTATGAGATCCCATCTCCAAGGTGACAGTGCAGTGTGAGTGGGTAATCTACAGGTGATTATGAAACATCATCAAGGTTGTAGTGGAACCCTGTGACATTTAGTCTCTGAAACCAGGAGAAGTAAACAAGGTCCACAGTCCCATAGTGTCATACTCCAAACTTCCAGGATATAGTCAAAAGTTGCTCACCATACCAAGAAGCAAGGAACTCTGAATGTAAACGAGAAAAAAAGCAATCAACAGATGCCAATAGTGAAGTAATACAAATGGAGGATATATCTGACAAAGATCTCACAGCAGCCACCATGAAACTGTTTCTGCAAATATGAACATGTTTGAAACAGATAAAAAAAAATAGAAAGTTTTAGCAAAGATGAAAGATGTCATATATAAGAACCAAATGGAAGTTTTATTACTGAACAGTGGAAAAATTTAAAAAAAATATTTAAAAAATTAAAATTCAGTACAGAGAATCAGTGGAAGACGGAAGAGTACATGAAGAGTAAACTTAAAGGTCTAACAGTGGAATCAACCCAATCTGAACAAGAGTGAAAACCCCAAAAAAGTAAGTAAATAAACTAACTCTGAGGTACCTGTAAGATTATAGAAACAGATATAAATTTATAATAGAATACCAAAAGGTCAGAGATAAGAAAGCAAGTTTTAGAAAACAGCTGAAAATCCGGTAAGTATAGAAACATATAAGTCCATACTGAGGGCGGTCATGGTCAAAGTTCTGAAGATTAAAAGATGGCAAAACAAAATCCTAAGGTGAAAAAGGATGAATTAAATCTCACTTTAGGAAAAAAAATAATCTAGATGACAGAATCTCTCCTCAGAAACAAGTTAGGTATGAAGAAAGTTGTTCACCCTTTTTTTAAGTTCTGAATTTTTTTTTAAATGAGCCTAGAATTCTATGATCAGCAAAAAGATCTTGATACATAATAAACACATTTATTGTGGGGGAATTAGTACATCTCCATATTCCACCTTGATCCTTTGTACTGTCCCTTCATCTCTGCTCTCCTCTCATTTTTCCCTCCTTTTCAGATGTTAAAAATAAACATAGACAGAATCTGTACACACACACACACACACACACACACACACACATACACACACACATACACATACACACACACTCATACACAAAAGAATGGGCAAAACTTATTTGATGAAATCAGTATCCCTGGATATCAAAACTCAGTCAAGACATTATATGATAAATAATTGATAATCAATAGGTTTTTATAAATGTAGAAATAAAAACTTTAACAAAACACTAGCAAGTCAAAGCTAGTGACAAATTAAAAAAGGATTTAATACAATAACCAGTCAGGAATGCAAAAGGTGGTCTCGAAAGAAAAAAAATAATAAGTGAAGTACTTATTTTAGGCAAAAAAAAAAAAAATCCTATCATCTTAATAGAGAAATAAAAGCATTTGACCAAGCCTGGCCTTCTTTCATTAAATAAAAAATTTGACAAACTAGCAATCAGAGAGAATTTCTTTGAAATGCTACAAGAGAAACCAACCATCCATGTCTTACTTAGTGGTAAGAGACAAATTCTTCCTCCCTAGGAATAGAAACAAGTATGTCCAATTTGTCACCTCTATTCAATATTGTACTGGCTTCTAGAAGGCACCTTAAAGTCAAAAAAGAGATTTAAAAGACTGTATCCTAAAGAGGAAATAAAATATCTATAGATCTAAAAATCTTTAGAAACTGACTCTTAAATGCTGAGGATTTAGCTCAGTGGTTCCAATGCCTACCTTGCAAGTACAAGGGCCCAGATTCAGTCCCCAGGAACCACATACAGCAATGCAGGGTGTGGTGACTCACATCCACCAGAAATCAGTATCACATATCACAGTGCTCGGTGTGGTGGCTCATGCTTATAATCCCAGCACTTAGGAGGCAGAGGCAGGAGGATTGCTGAGATCAAGGCTGAGTTCAGGACTGTAGTTCAGGAGCCTGAACTACAAAGTGAGATCCTGTCTCATAAAACTAAAACAACAACAACAATAACAAAAAATAAAATAAAAATTAAAAAAATAAAACTGACACTTAAAAGTTCATATGGAAATGTATAAAACCCAGAACTGTCAAACAACCCGGAAATAGAATGACAATTTTGAAGGATTCAAACTTCTTGACTTTGAAATTGATTAAAAAGTGACACTAATCCATACAGTGTAATCTTGACATAAAGACATCCACTTAGATGAATGGAAAAGAAATGTAAGTCTAGTATGAATTTATAGTCAATTAGAACCAGATACTTACATGCAAAAGAAAGAAGTTGGATGCTTCTTCATACTACGCTCAGAGATTAACCCCAAAATGATCACAGACCTGAATTTAAGAGCTAAAATTACAAAAGTCTTAGAAAAAATGAAGGAGTAACTATTCATGACCTTAAGTGAAGGCTTTTTTGATATAAACTAAAAGACAAGCGATAAAAGGAAAAAAATAAATAAATGGGAATTCATCATAGTTAAAAACTTCTGTGCTACAAACAATATCATCAAGAGGGTCAGGGATTTAGGTCAATGGTTCTGGCATCTGTGTCGTAAGCGCAGGGTCCCAAGTTCAATCCCTGGTAACAAATAAATAAATAAATAAAACCATCTAGGAAGTGAAAACACTTGGAGGACATTTTAGCAATTTATATACTTGCTAAAAGACTTGTACCCACAAGGCACTCATATGTACACATTTATATATCTTATAACTCAATAATAAAGGGAGAAATAAGCTCATAAAAATAATCCAAGGATCTATATAGATATTTCCTCAAAGAAGATATATATGTAGCAAATAAGTTCATGGAAAGATGTACAACATCATTTATCATTAGAAAAATGCAAATAAAAATAACTACACTAGGACAGCTAACACAATAGGGTGTTTTCAATGTTGAATGTGATCATAATGCATATATAAAATATACCAATAAAATCAATTTTTAAAATATTTTAAATATAAAAATATTTTTAAAAAACAAGGTGATGACACCCTAAAAGGTACTATTCCTAAATAAACTTTCAAAAAGCAGAAAATAATGTGTTGATACCATAGAACTGAAATCCTCATACTTTGTTGAGGAGAAAGTAAAATGGTTAAGAAAATTTTCTAGTTCCTTAAAAAAGTAAACAGTTAACACAAAGCCCAGAAACTCCATTTTTAGTTATATACCCAAGAGAAATAAAGACATGCTTCCCCAAAAAATATGTGCACAATTGATGTACTGTACAAAGAAGGGGAAACAATTCAACCATCAAACAACTATATATTAATAAATAAAATACAGTGTATTCATACAAGGAGATGTTACTAGGCAATAAGAATGAAGGACTGATACACGCCACACATACATGAGCCTTGATGACATGATGCTAAGTGAAAGAAAGCAACCGCACCACGTCACATTTTGTTAATTCCATTTATGTGAAATAGCCATATGAAACAAATCCACACAGGCTTGGGGATGTAGCTCCGTGGCACTGCACGTAGCTTGCACCTGCCTGGCAAGCGCAAAGTCCTGAGTCTGATCTCCAGTACAAAAAAACAAAAACAAAAACCAAACAAACAAATTCATAGAAACAGAAGAAAACATTAAGAGTTACACAGTATGGGGTGAGGGGAATGTTGAAGAGAAATAAAAGAAATGAGAAGTGATTGGTATGGGAATTCTTCTTTAAGGATTAATGTTCCAAAAGTGTGGTGACAGTGGTACAACCCTGTTAATAAACTAAAAATCAATGAAATGTCTATTTTAAATGGGTGAATTGTCTGATGTGGGTACCTCAGCAAAGCTGTTAAGGTTTCCATTAAAAAATGGAGACAAATTTTAATGACCTAGGTAAATTATGATGGGATAATAGTAAGCAAAAGAGCTGAAGGAAAATTATCTGTATATGTTCACCTGAATGTAAAGTATATGGATTGAAGTAAATGTGAAAATAAATATGTCAAACTGGCTACGATTGGGTTTTTTCCACACTTTTGTATTCTGTCTAAAATTTTAACAAGTATCAATATTTAAACAAAAATAAAAAATTTAAAATAGTGATAATAACAATAATAGCACTTATTTTCTTTTTACAAATTAGGTTAATAATAAATTATCGATTAAGATATTCATTCGCATATTTTCTTCTATTTTTCTATAATTTATCTTATATATTCTTAACTTGGCAAGAGGAATCTCATAACTGATATTTTATTTTTTCATTTCTCACATAGCATCTGCTAAGGTCATTTGTACCTAGTGAATAATTCAGTGTTGCTTACTTACTGGATAACAGATGCCAATATATCAAGGTTTTAGAATAACACTCATGACATACATATATTTAAGAATGATATTCCCAACTCCATGAAATAGAGAATAGGAGGAGTGAGGTCCACAACAGGCTGTTCAAAAAATATACTTTGTTCTATTATATTGAATTCCAAGTGTTTTTTCATCTGTATGATTTGCATCAAATGTGAAAGTCAAATAAAAAAATTTACATGGGAGTGCATGTGATTTTTAACTAATTTCTCTCTTTATATCTAAGATACTGTTGAAGTGATTAGAGGTATAAGTGGCATTCACGAAGGGGAAATTACAACTAAAGAAATTATTATGGTAACAGTTGCTAACATTACTGAACATTTGCTCTACGTCAGCCAGGTTCTGTGCAACTTTGTGTTCATCCCTTCATTAAAGCCTCCCAGCAATTCTGAAAACTAGATGTGACTATTAGCCCCTTTTACAGACAATGTAACAAAGCTTACAAAGTTTATGCTCATTTAATTTAAACACATAAAGTTAACAAACATCAGGTAAAGATACAAATTGAGATTTGTCTAATTCCAGAAACTGAACTTACACACCATAAAGCCCTATATCTTCATTTTGCCAAGAACATGTTGTTTCTGAAAATCACACAGTTCTATCAGTTCTCTACTTGGAATAAAACTGCTTAAAGATTTAGAGAAGTGGATGAGTTATAATGACTTACAAAACAAGGGGTAGCTTCCAGTTTTTTTTTTGTTTGTTTGTTTTTGTTTGTTTGTTTGTTTGTTTGTTTTGAGACAGGGTCTCACTTTGTGGTTCAGGCTGGCCCTGAGCTCAGCCTCCAACTCACATCACAGCAATCCTCCTGCCTCTGCCTCCCAAATGCTGGGATGACAGGCATGAGCCACCACGCCCGGCACTGTGGTATGTGGTACTGGTTGCTGCTGGGCGTGAGTCTCCACACCCAGTATGGTATGTGGTTACCGGGCAATCAAACCCAGGCCCCTGCGCTTGCAAGAAAGGCGCTGAAACCACTGAGCTAATTCCCCCAGCCCCTTTCCTCCAGTTTTTGCAAATGAAAAATGAGGTGTTTGGAGAGATACATTCCTTAAATTGTATTACCCTATGTGATGATTTTGGACTTGGAAAGGAAATTATACACTATTCCAGTCCCTTAAGTAACCTGAGCCACCTTGCTGAGCCAACTGGCCTCTGCTCCACAGTGACCCCAGCACTTATACTGACGTTCTAGAACACTCTGAGAACAGGGCTCTTCTGATCCCAACCTCCCTGCCTCTCTTTTGTTTTTCCAGTCATGAAGTCTTGCTTGGTAACTCAAGTTAGATTCCACAATGACAAAATCTGTACTTTACCACTGAGGTAATACTTTTGCCAAACAGCACTTTCTCCCTTTTGCGCTGTCTGTGGACCTCACTTTCACCAAACCAGCTGTCCTCTTCCTCCTTACCTTCAGAAAGAGAGACAGAGAGGGAGCCGGGGATTTGGCTCAGTGGTTCCAGCGCCTGTCTTCCAAGCACAAGGACCCGGGTTCAATTCCCCAGTAGGTAACCACATACAATACTGGGTGTGGAGACTCATGCCCAGCAGCAACCAGTACCACATACCACAGTGCCGGGCATGGTGGCTCACACATGTAATCCCAGCACTCAGGAGGCAGAGGCAGGAGGATTGCTGTGATGTGAGTTTGAGGCTGAGCTCAGGGCCAGCCTGAACAACAAAGCGAGACCCTGTCTCAAATAAAAAAAAAAAAAAAAAAAGAAAGAAAGACAGAGACAGAGACAGATTTGCTAAATGAGACGTACCTTGCTAATGGAAGCAAGCCTGTAGCTCCAAGCCACATTTCTAGACCTTCACTGTTATCAGGAATAAATTTTACGGAGGAAAAACTTAAATGAAGTTGTTGATCTCTGGGAAGGAAGAACAAAGAAATCGTGGAACAGAAAGAGATCCTTCAAAATCCAGCCAAACTCAAATTTATCTGATAAAAGTCTCCAGCAAAGAAAGTCTTCAACTTCTCTGTTGTCCATCTCAAGAACTAAACACGTCCTTTCCAACAGGGAAGTCAAAAGGAAAGTAGTGGCGAGTTGCAAGGCAATAAAATCAAATGAAGACCCCAGGGCAAAAGTATGACGCGCTGCCTACAGAGGAAATACATTTAGGATTTGTTGGCAGCATTTGTTGAAGAAGGAAGTGGAAAGAAGAGAAAGAAGAAAAGGAGCAAATGAAAAGAAAAAAGAAAGAAATGATTAAGTGATTAGTGAGGAAGAAATTATTCTTTAAAAATATTTCAGAGATTAAAATTCCACTAACTCCAACCATTTCCGAGCCAAATTAAAACATTCACCTTTTCCCCTTTTGCTCAACTGTTATCTTCAAATCTTATCTCTTCTTTCGGATTTCATTGATTAGTGCTCCCTGTGGTATTTGTATTCTGTTGTGGCCTTTGATTCTTCTGGTTTAAATTTTAGCCAGTGCTGGCGGCCTGCTCCACCGCCCCCTCCTCCCAACTTGCCCTCTACATCCTGAGTGCTCAGTGCCTGAATGGTTTCCTTAGACATTGCTCCCACCATACCACTCACCCTGCTCACGAAACCTGTAACATCCCCATCGGCTCAGCAGGCAAGGCCTTCTGCAAATCTGACATCTGTCTACAGTTCCAATCTACCTTATTTTTCTGCCCCTTCCTTTTTATTAATAATATACTGCATATGGGAGATGTGTATATGAAAGTGCCAAAATTAAACCCAATATTTTACAAAATTAATGCACACTGATAAATACACACATATGTAGAATATTTAAAAATTAATAATAACACAGATAAGTAAGCCTTGAAATTTTGATGGCAAATAAGCTGAATGCTCACCCAAGTCCCAGTCATAAGAACGTGCCTTGCCATAAAAGAAGAGTTGTGAAGGACACACAAGAACGGTCACTGCAGAGAAACACAGTCTAACAGAAGAAAAACTAACTTCAGCAAGCACCTTGGAATTCCATAGCAGATGAGCTGGTGTTCAGACACCTTCTGCAGAGAAGGAGCTGAAAGCCTATAACATATAAAGCCCTTAGCAGGTGACATTAGGTAGAAGCTGAATAACAGCGATCTTTTTTATTGCACTATTTAGCAAAAATTGATGGGTGAAGTAATGCATTCCAACCTGATTTTACCCCTTCACAGTCCTCTTTTATTCTGATCCATGCAAGGCTGGACATGTTCACTTTCTTCTCTGAGGGAATAAGTCTGGATAGATAGAAAATAGACAATTCTGATCATGATGAACTAGGTTACTGATGTTATGAAGTCAGTCTACAAAAGGCTTTCAAAACAATGGAAGAGGGGACTGCAAATTTAGCTCTGAGGTTCTGGCCCCTGCCTGACAAGGTCATGAGTTTAATCACCAGTACCAATAATAATAATAATGGAGAAGGGGAGGTAGCCCACTGTGCCAACATCCGCTTAAATCCTGAGAAGTTTTGCTTTCCAACGGATTGCTAGGTCTCTTCTCCTAGCAGTCAGTAAAGAAATTTATTTTCATGAACACAAATGGGCATTTTCTACAATCACTATTATTTATAGTTGCAAATATGGTGTGAATATTGTGCTTAAGCTCAGCTGTGATTTAACACTACCTCTTTCCATAATGAGTATCCAAACAGATAAATCAATGACTTTCCACTAGAACATCTAATAGCTTTTAATAACAGAGGGGCTTCTTTAATTATTTGAATTAAAAAATATTTGAGGAGAGAATTACAGCTTCTTTCTCCATTAACAACAAACCACTGACAAATGTGCTCAATTTTTATCACTTTATATAAACAAGACTTTATATCTGACCTGAAAAGTAACAACTCGATAAAGGAAATATATAGACTTGTTTTTCTTTCAAATGTAGATATACACTTACAACATGAAGAAACTGACTACTAGTCTGTCTTGTTTTTCTCTGATAAAAAAAGAAGAAATCTTTGTGACAATATAATTCACCTCATCCTATAAATATTACCAGATATTGTCATTTGGGAGCTAAAGCAAGAAAGAGATCCCCTCCCCCTTTTGGTTACTTCTTATATACCTCTAAGCCAATCTGAAAAAATAACTTTTTTTTTTTGAGACAAGATCTCGCTTTGTAGTTCAGGCTGGCCCTGAGCTCACTATGTAGCCCTGTCAAGCCTAGAACTCACAGCAATTCTCCTGCCTCCGCCTCCTAAGTGTTGGGATTACAGGCATGAGCCACCACACCCAGCAGTTCAAAATATTTTTAAAGAATATTTAGTTTTAAATTTTTTGTTGTCATAGAGATTAAAAAATAGTTGTTCGAACTAGTCAGACTCATTTGTGTACATGGACACCACCATTTTCCTCACCATGCAGTTTTATATTCCTTTTGTCAAAACAAACACTTTATACACTTGTAAGGTATTTTCAACAAGTTCCAAGGAGAAGAGTCCCCACAACTCAGATGGGCAGCGAGAGGGCTGCCTGAATTTCCCCTTCAATTACGAATCCTTCAGACAGAGCTTTTGTGATGAGGTGATTTTGTTTATTGTTTCTCCTTCCTATAACTTTGGATAAGTACCACTTGAAAGTATGGACTCCTGGTTTTCTGGAAGTTCCTAACCACAATGAAGTACAAAGAGCAGCAAATAAAACACACCAAAACATCCCTGTGTGTTTAAAGACTATCTCTTGAAATATTAATCACATTTCTCTTGGTTTAACCATTTTTTAAAAAACATAGACAGATGCATTGTTAAACTATCTTCCACAGTATCCTGCTGCTCATATTGTAGGTGCTCACAAAATATCTGCAGGATGACTGATCAAATTAATGCATCACAATGACGGTGGCCATAGTTGTACTAAGAGAAGAAGCGCATGCCCTTCCCTGGATTAAAGGAAAATGAAATTCCAAAGGAAGTAGTTTGGATTTTAGTATGACCGAACAATGTCATTCTTGGTCAATTTCACTTTCATAGATCACAAGTTGAAGAGGAAAAAAAGTCTGAAAGTTTTAGAAGTCTTACTATTCTTATGAAAAATAAATGATTTAGAGTTTCTAGAGTTGAAGGTTGTTTTGGTTTAATACTAAAATGCATTCTGAGGTCTAGTCCATTCTTTATATACAGACACACACACACACACACACACACACACTTCTGATATTACATGTGAACACATTTTGTCAGTACTTCCTGAGTTAACCTTGGCCCCTAAATGTTGATATTTCCCTAGGGTTTTATCTTTGGCCTGCCTCTCCCAATTCTTTCTGGTCTTGACTGAGTGATGATATTCATTCTCACGGTTTTAACTTCTGTTTGTGTGGATAGAGTTTCTCAGTCATTATCTTTAACATTAGTCTTGTATTGAGCTCCAAAATGGTATATCCATCTGACTAGTGAACATCGACCCTTGATTATTCCTTACTTTTTTAAAGACAAAACTTAAAACTTCTCTCACACCAAAGCAAAACACAACAAGAAGGATAAATCTCTTTACTCAATGATTAGCATTTCTATATACTTAGTCACGTAAGGAAAAAACCTGATATGTACTGGGGTCAATGTAGATTTATGTTAATGAATGAAATGCTATTGGACGATGGAAACACCTATTCATTTTGTCTATGGCAGCGCTCACTTCAGTGGCAGAGTTGGATAGGATAGAGGCCATATGGACCACAAATATCTGGCCTATGACAAAAACAGGCTTATGATCTCTCTAGACTCTTTCCTCTTTTTCAGATAAAAAAATTGCTTATTGTTGCCTTCTAAAGTATTTCTCAGATTACCCTTGCCACCTCCTAAATGTATGCTTTCAAGATCTCTAAACTGATGGGAAAAAATGAGAATAAAGTTGTGTCATTTACTGGTACAAATCCTCATTGTTGAGTGCAATCATGGTGTGCATATGTAATGTATCAATAAAGATTTCAATTAAAAAAAACCAAAGATCTCTAAACTGGACTGTCAATAAACAACTCCTTGTTTCAGCTGCTATCAGATGGATACCTCAAGATGTACCTAGCCTTGGCAAAGAGAAATCTGACATTTTGCATGTCTTGCAAAAAGAGGTACTGAATGTCTTTCTTCGAGGTTATCTTTTCAAGAATATCAGCATAAGAAAGCAGCCTTGGGAGATACAGTATCTCCCTCCGGATTTGTTTGCTTTCCAGTATGAGAAAGATATCTCCTCCTGGGGCAAAGCCTGACCAGATTTGCCGACATCTCCCTTACAATGTATTGGTGAATCCTAAACCCAGGATTGTTTGACTTTAATGAACTGTGAGTGAACAGTATCATTATAAGAACAGCTTCCTGTTGGCCATGTGGAACTCAGACAGCAATGTGAAGAGAAATGAATTTAAGCTTACGCTGCCTGTTGTGCCCCGAGTAACACTCTTTTGTTTCAGACCCAGAGTTTTGTGTCTTGGGCAAGCATGAGTGAAACTGTAGCAGCCTAATTGGTTAGCTTATAAAAAGGATAAAATCTCAGGCTACTCACAGCATTTCATTCTCACTACTTTCTTCATTCTTTCCGCCATAGACTCGGTTCCACATTCCTTGGCCCAGGTTCTAAGGCTGTCCATGACCTGGGTGTACCTGTTCAGTGCATTTTCTACTGTTTCCCGTCCACCATGTTCACGCATGATTCGTTGCAGTTCATAGCTCGTCAATTAGCACATCCTAGTCTGTGTCTTCCCACCTTCTGCCCATGAGTGAATTCCCATCTGGTCTCCCAACCACGCTTCTCCTCTTGCTCTTCCCCACCTCAGTCCACTTTAGCCTCAGATCTCCTTCAGTCCTTCCACACAGTGCAGGCATTTGCTCCTTCCAAGAGCATCCATCCATCCATGGCTGATTTCAGGGCTCTTCCCTCCCAGTTTGTACAGCTTCCTGAGGAAGTGACGCCAAACACCGCTATGATCTGAAAGTGTCCACAGTGCCTGTCTCAGTCAAGGACATGGGGTCTCGTGACTGAAAGGCATGGTCCCTCTCCTTTTGGACCCCTCAGCAGTCAGGTGATGCCAGCACCTGTGGATGCGGAGGAACCATTTTTCAATGATCTGACCTGAAATAACCTGAACTGATACATTGGCCTTAATGTCTTTAGTTCTCGCTTTGGAAAAAAAATGAAAAACAAACTTTTTTCCCCATACATATTCTTAAAAATATTATTTAAAACTCTTAAAAAATTTTATTCTTAAAAAATGCTTTGCTGTTTCCTTTCTAAACATTATTTTTTTCCCTTTAAAAATATGATTCATTTAGATGTAAGGCCTTCCAGAGGAGGAAGGAATTTAATAAAATGTTCTAGAGAGGTTTGATATTTTTCCAAATCTTGTTATAGTCTTCAAACCACACTGCATTTGTTAAATGATTCCTTTTGTCAGTAACTGAGGAGAAAACAGTTTAACTCTTTATAACTAAGCGCTTGATAGATGAACAGAATAAAACCATAGAATATGAGCCATGTAGAAAGCCTCAGCTTAGCGTGGGGACCCTGACTTCTGGGGACAGCCCCGGCCAGAGCAACAGCCCACCAACTCTAGAGGGAGTCTTCTTTTTAGTCTTTCAGCTAACTGGATGTGACCCAGAGTCACATGGCTGCAGGTGAGGAAAAAGCTCATCATCGAGTTGTTCAACTACCTTAGGTGAAGTGAGATTCATCTTTGGAAAGCAGATGGAGAGTTCTGCCTCTAGGCTAACTGGAAGGATCCCAAACTCCATTTTTGGTAAGACTTGGGAGTGAATAAGTACTAGAAACTGTACATTCTCTCGATTGCTGAAGGGGAGGATTTATTACTTTTAAAAATGAAGAAGAAAGGACAGGAAAAGAGTGAGAAGAGAAAATTGTTCGGCACCCTAGATTCTTAAAAGTTCATATCTTAGCTTCACACGTGCAAACAGAGTAATTCCAGCTCTCTCTCTCTAGGGGCTGGCAGTGCTGTGCAGAGGCTCAGAGATTCGCTACAAGCTCAAAAGAACCCACAAGAGAATACGATAGGTTGAATGAGCACCATATCATGCATTCCAAGCAAGAAATGTAATGTTTCCTGAAATTTGGCTAAAATATCCCCATATAGAATATTTCACTGGATACAGTATTTATCCCCATCCTGATTTAAAGGTTTTTGGTTGGGGTTTGTTTTTGTTTTTGTTTTTGTTTTCCCCTTATCTTGTAGTTTTCCATTGATTTTTCCAGATTACAATCTTGGTCACTATGAACTTAGATTAAGAAATTTAATTTGAGTGTTCAACTCTAAAACATTAATTTCTTAAACTTAATGATGATAGAAAGAGGGTACATTCTGCCCTTATTTCAAGGTACACTACAAAATCAAAAATATTCCTCCTCTTTCCTTCAAAAACAGTTTTAGACTAAACACAAGTCCACACTGCCACAAATCAATCTGTTTACAAGAACTAACTTATCTTTTTCTGAAATTTTTGCTTTCTACCAATAGCAAGTATAATGCATCAAACTACACAAATATATCAAATGTGATAATGAGTTAATGACTATAAAAATACATATTTAGACTTCATACAAGTAGAAGTGGTTCCAGAATTTGAAATATTTTATTGAAACACTTGCCCCTAAAATAATAGAAAATAGTCACTATAAGAACATATTTTTCATCTTATGAATATTTTAGCATTATATAGGAAACCTAAAAATCTTCAATATTTCTGCTTTCTTACAAATATCTTATAGTGATTTGACATATTTTTAAAGACAATAACAAAAACTTTCAGTAAATTAATAGCAAGAATCAAAAAGCTTATGTTCTTTCAAACAATACTGTTAGTGATATAAAAATATAGCACATCTTTATTTTATAAGATTAACATTTTATGAAAGAAAATGTTCAGGATTTTAAAACTAAATCAATTTCCTCATCATCCAAATTCTAAGCACATGGTGCTCAGTAGAGGGATATGTTCAAGAAGGCTAAAAAGTAGTTTTCCAATAATGTTGACAATGCAAGATTACTGCAATATTTGCAAAAGAGAAGGGCAACAAAAGAAGAGTTGCATATTTAATTCATAAGCTTTAATTTCTCCCTAAATACCAAGGGGATTAAATTCATTTGCATCAGACTCCAGTGTTAATCCTGAAGAATGTATTTGCCTTTTTCCATCCTTGTTTTGAAATGACTTAATTTCTTTTTAGATATTCTGAGATTTTAACTTCTTGCTGGTGCCAAGAAGCTTCAGCAGAATATCAGGGTGAAGTCACCAGTCCTTCATGCTTGGAGCCCCAAGATAGCACAGCCAGATCCGTCTACTGATAGATCAGTTGTGGGTTGTCCTAGGCACTAGTCCATGTTGAAAGATACAGGGCAAGGCTCTCCCAGCAAGGAGAGGTTCCCTTGTACACTGATATGAAAGTGGATGTGACCAAGGAGGTATGAGTAATACTCGAGGTACAACAGCTACTTTAATTAAATATTTATTGTATAAAAGTTTACTAACTCAAGATTTTTGTTTTGTTTTATTGATACAGAGACTGGGGTTGGGGATTCAGTTCAGCAACACTTATACCTGCCTTGTAACAGCAAGGTCATGAGTTCATGAGTTTGATTCCTAGTACAGCCAAAAAAAAAAAAAAAAAAAATACAGAGATTGAACCAAAGGCCTTCTTACTGACCTACATCCTCACTCCTTTTAACTTTTTTTTTTTTTTTTGAGGTAGGGACTCACTAAGTTACCTAGGGTGGGCTCAAACTTGCAGTCTTCTATCTTAGCTTTCCATTACTCCTGGGTTCAGGTATGGTTCTTATTATAGACTTAGAAAAGATTTCTGGTTATAAAATTTGGTGGCAACTAAAAATTTTGGAGACTGTATTTTATAGATTGATACTTCAACTACCATCTTCTTTGTCCTAAGAAGAATAAATGATCATTGTAGGATGACAGTTCAGGGTTTATAGTCTGCTGAGTATAAAAGGACATTTTCATAGTTCTCTGATTTCAGAGATAAGATCACTGATTTTCTGACTCATCAGATTTTTTAAATTTTCTCTCTGCAAGAGTTTTACCATATTGCATACTCTTTTCTCTATGTTGATGTTTTACAGTTTTATTTTACAAATTTATTTTATTTTTAAAATTGTGTTGTATTTGTATCTTCCAGTTGTTGGCTGGCATGGTTTTTTTCTTCAATATAGATTTTTAAAATATAAATATATGCTTTTCCTATTCCTTCTTATCTTCATCTGAAGTAGATTTCATTCATTCTAAAGGACAAGTTTGAATGACAAGATTAATTCCAATTCAAGGATTTAAAAACTTGCACACAACCCATTAGAAACTAGAAAAACAGTCAAGCATGTTGGTCCATATCTGTAATCCCAGCCACATGGGAAGCACAGGCACCAGGACTGCAAGTTTGAAACCAGCCTGAGTAATTTAGCAAGCCCCTATCTTAAGGAAATTAGTACGATTATCTCAAAATAAAAATGTCTGGGAATGTAACTCAATAATATAGTACCTCTGGCTTTCATCTTCAGTACCACAAAACAAAAACTAGAAAGACATCCTATTTACATATAACCAGCGCAATAGATGCAATAACTGCTGTTAATTTCTATATATATTTTATGACAAAGAAAACACAAATATAAGCTAGCCCTTTGTTTCTTAGAAGAAAATGGCTACCTGTAAAGACCATATGTTTTTAGGTAAATCTGAAAAAATTCTAATATAACTCCTAAATAAAACAGTTAAAACTATGGTTAACATTTAAAAATTTTTCTTTATATGACTTCAGGATGTTTTATTGGCTAATTTCTATCCAAATTGCTGGAAAAGTTGAAAAGCAGCAATAATGTTTGATGTTTTTAATGAGGAGATTCAGTTCACATTCTGGCACCAAATCTTTGAATCTATCCAAATGTCTCTACACAAATTCTTGTCTCTAAATGCATTTGAGGCTAAGCTCCTCACAGTTCAGTCTTCTATCTGCATCATAGACAGTTCTGCTATGCTGCTAAATATTCAGCTTCAGTAAAAAATGGAATTGATTCCTAATTTTTCAACATTCAAACATTTTATGTTTTAGAATATTTCAAGGAAAGAGATACCACTTTCATTGGTAGCTCTTTTCACGATTTTACCTGCCTCAAAATCTCAGTTCTTTCTTACTAATGAAACTAATTCTCTGTTGCTACTAAATTGAAAGAAATATGTGCTAATGAAAACAGCAAATCTAGATGTGTCAAAATATGAGAATTAAACATGTAAAAAGCAGAAAAGAAGTCCTTCCAACTAGATTTTAGTATGAGATGACACCACTTTCAGAACAAAGTGAACTTCCAAAGAAATGGGTGATCCCACTGGTGTTCTAGTGGAAAGCTGTTATGTGAAAGAAAAAAAAAGAAAGAAAGAAAGAAAGAAGGAGGGAAACGAAAAGGAAACAGAAAGAAAGAAAGAAAGAAAGAAAGAAAGAAAGAAAGAAAGAAAACCAGTATTATAACATTGACCTAGGTTCTTTGCTCCCATGTACAGAGAAGATTCACCTGATAACATAGGTGTGAGCGTAGAGGCTTTCCTTCTATTTCTATTAAAAGAATTTCACGGTGAGAGTCACCATTTTATTTAGGCATTTATATTTGCAGTTTATTATAAATGTACCTTAAATATAGCAGACTGTTTCTGAAGAATGGGTCGAAGGTAATGAGATGAATGAAGATTTTCACTTTTTAATTTGTATAATTCTGTATTGCTTACTTTTATGTTCATGTGTTAGTTTTCAATGTAGATATTTCCTTTATAATTCCTGAACAGAACTAGGATACACTACATAATTTGAAAAGGAAAAAAAAAATCAAATCTGTCCTATCCATGCTAGGAAGCAATTTATGATTAAATATAACCTTGAGGGAAGCTTAATAACTAAAATTTCTTTTAGATATTTAGTGGGTCTTTCTTCAGAATAAATCATTCTAGGGTGAAATATCAATGTAGTATGGACATTAATAAAAACATAGCCCTACATTTGGCCTAATTATTTCCTGTCAAGGAATGCATGATCTCAGGCCAGGCCTGGCCAGTTTCCCTATGAGTGTACCATACTCAGTAGCCTTGGGGATGTCATTCAATTTCTATTTTCCAGTAAGACACAATGGATGGAAAACATATGAAAGAGCCGGAAGCCCACATTTTATAGTTAAGATCTAAGTTCAGGTAAGAATTAGTGGTGTGTGAGCACCTTCTCAATTCTGTCTTGGCATCCATCTCCTTCCAAGTTCTTCCGCCTATCAGAAAAATAATCACCCCTCACCTTCCACTTCCATGCCAAGCATGCCGCTAGTCACTTCATGCACATCTCATCTGCAGCGTGTTTAGGATCCAATTCACCAGATGCCTTCACTAAATGTTGCAGATTATCTGCTCTGAGAAACAGATCCTAATCTAAGAACTCAGGATGTGTGATATCACACACAGTGCTCTTGAGGTTAATGCTTGAAGAGTTGTGGAGGAGGCAAATTTGGCAGAGGGAGGAAACCGAGTTTAATGGGAACTCAGCAGAGCTCTACCCAGTTGTCAACATAGCCCAGAGCTGAGATCACCTTGCAAAGTAGTCCTTGGTTGGGGGTGCAGGTGAGAGGTCAGTAACCGTCATCTCCCCCCAGTTGGGATGCAGGCAGGGCAGTATGTTGGGTAAGGTGGCTTTTTGGTCCAGCATAGTCCTCAGGAGCGATATGCAACAGTATGATGTTAGTCATCCTCCTCCCAGCAATGGAAGAATGAGAATTTCCATTCTGAGAGCTGTATCTGAACAGGATCTCCTGGTATTTAGTACGTGAAATATACCCACCCCTCTCTACAGTGTAATGCCACCACCTAAGGGAGTAAATGACCCCACTGTTGTGGTTACCTCCTTTGTATACCCTTAATATGCCACCATACATAAACATTCTATAATTCACAAGGGCATTCTGTTTGATTCAATCCAACCATGATGTGCTGAGCACCTGCGATACACAAAGCACCTGAAGAAACTTAAGATTATAGGGATTTCCATTTAAAAATTCAGAAGGAAAATACCTGATTTTCTGATAAGAGAAACTAAAAATGTAAATGAGTTTTAGTGTTAGATATTGTAAAATAGAAATTATTCAAGGGATAATAATAGTATGGAATAAGTAACAAGGGGAAAGAAAAAATTGTGATGGGAATTAAAAAAAGAAGACAAATCTTATGTATATAGGGGGTAGGGCATTATAGGAGGGGTAGGGGAATGGGAAAAAATGAGAATAAAGTCATGTCGTATACTGCTACAAATTATCAATGTTGAGTGTGATCATGATATGTTTATAAAATGTACTCATTTCACAATAAAAAATAAAAAATTCAGAAGGAGGATTCTGACAAAAAGCTCAGCAGCACAGGAACTAGCAGAAAGAATCAACAACTGGGGTCTCATCTTACTAAAAAGTTTCTTCACAGCAAGAGAAACCATCAGCAGAGCTAAAAGACAACCTATAATATAGAAAAGAATTTTTACCAGCTGTTTCTCAGACAAAGGACTACTATACAGCGTATATAAAGAATTTTTTTAAAGCCCATCCCCCTCAATTTAAATACCCAATTAAAAATGGGCATCTGAAGTGAACGTTTTTCAGATGAAGCAGTAAAAGGAGTAAAGAAACATACAAAGAAATGTTCAATATCACTGATCATTTTAGAGATAATGATGAAAACAATACTGATATTCCATCTCATTCTACAAAGAATGGCTGCTATCATAAAATCAGCCAACAACAAATGCTAGCTGGGCTATGGAGAGAAAGGAACCCTTTTCCTCTATTGGTGGAAATGTGGACTGGTACAACCACTGTGGAAATCAGTGTGGAGATTCCTCAAAAAACTAGGATTAGAGGTCCCATTTAACCCTGGTATTTTCCTGCTAGATATATGAATGAAAGAGTTAAGGGAATCATACCACAGTGACATATGTGAACCCATGTTTGTAGTAGCTGAGTTTGTGATAGCTAGATGTTGGAAACAGCCCAAATGCTTATCAATGGGAGACTGGATAAACAAGATGTGGTTTTTCTATGAAATGAAGTACTACTCAGCCATAAAAAATGATGAATTTGAGTCATTTATACTCAAATGGATCTACCTCGAGGACATACAAATAAGTGAAATAAATAGGACAGAGATGTGTAAGTATCGTATCTTTTCTCTAGTATGAAAAGCCAAAGGTGTAAATGAACGCCAAAACATATGATATGAAATAGGAAGAAAATATGCAAAAGGAAAAGGGAAAGTATGGATATGGGAAAGTAAAGAAGGGAAAGAAAATACTTGATAGTAAAAAAAAAAGGTGGGGGAAAACAAAGCTTATGTATATAGGGGGCAGAGGTTGTAGGAAGGGCGGGGGAAACAGGAAAAATGAGAATCAAGATGTATCACGTACAGGTACAAGTTCTCAGTGTTAAATGTGATCATATTATATGTATAAAATATACCAATAAAACCAATTCTAAAAATTCAGAACGAAGCTTCTGACATGGTACTAAATGATACATTCTGTGCTGAATATGGAAAATAAGAAAGACCAAGCTTCAGGGAAAGGCAGAGGAATTTACCAAGGCAGACTAAGGCTAAGAGATAAAGAAGGAATGTGCATTGTCAGAAAGAGAGAAAGAAAGGAGGGGAGGGGTGGAGATGAAGAGGGCAGTAGAGGGAGGGGAGTTGACTTTCTGGTGTTGCAGGCCTAAGAGAAAGGAGATACGTACTGGGAATGTGTTTGTGGAGTTTGGCCACAGGTGAGTCATTGCTGATCTTCCCCAGAGTGCTGCTGCTTGGAAGTCCTCAGGGTGGGATTCTGATTAATTGGAAAGGTCAGTAGGAAGTAAAGGAGTAAAGTTATGTGATGCTGAGAATTCATTCAAGAAAGTGAAGGAAAATGGTTCCAAATTGGGAGGCCAATGTCAGACGCTGGATTTCTTTTTCTTTTTAACTTTTCCTAGACAATTAATATATGTCAGGGGAAAACCATGATAGAAATAGGGCCTCCATCTTCTGCTGTAGCGCAGAAGGCAGACATAAGAATACTCATGCTGGCCAGGGATTTAGCTCAGTGGCTCTGGCGCCTGTCTCGCAAGCACAAGGACCCAGATTCAATCCCCAGGTAACTACATACAATACTGGGTGTGGAGACTCACGCCCAGCAGCAATCAGTATCACATACTACAGTGCTGGTTGTGGTGGCTCATGCCTATAATCCCAGCACTCAGGAGGCAGAGGCAGGAGGATTGCTGTGATGTGAGTTTGAGGCTGAGCTCAGGGCCAGCCTGAACTACAGAGTGAGACCCTGTCTCAAAGAATAAGTCATGCTAGCCAGGCACAGTGACACAAACCTATAATCTCACTATTCAGGAGATTGCAGTAGGAGATTCACTGAGTTCGAGGCCAGCGTAGGATATATAGAAGTTCAAGCCAGCAAGAACTATAAGTGAGGCAATGTTTCACCTGCCTACTCCCCAGAAAGCAATAGTCACAGTACAATGGTATGAGGGCAGAAGCAACCTTGTCACCAAAGAACCATGGGGAAAGGGAAGAGAAAGCCCTGACTTTGTGTAGAAGTCAAGGAATTCAGAGTAAAGAGTCTTTTAGAACTTTCAATGATACTAGCAGCCCTCTGCTGCACATGTGCCATAGGTTTGCCACCACTGACCTAGGCGAAGATACCGACCAACAAATGATCAGCAGAAAACTGGACAGCTATGGGACAGCACCGAGACATGTGAAAGATGGGCATGGGTGTGGAATTGCATATTCAGTGTGAATGACTATACGAACTGGTGGAGACAAGTGACCACATTGAACAGGTAAGGCTGAGTTCAAATCTCAAAGGGCTTTATTCACTGCACTAGGAAATTTGGACATCTTCTGCTTGCTAAGTGATGAGAAAGCTTACAAAAGAGCTGTAAGCTGGCCAAGTCCTACTGGTACAAATAATTTTGTTTTATAATTCATAAGAGAAAGAGAGATTGGCTTGGAGAAAGTGACTCAAAAGTCAAGAAGCCTTGTTATTAGATCTCTGTACTAATTTGGGTCATTTATTATGGAGAAATTATTTAAACAGCAAGAATGAACAGGAAGAGGAGGGATAGAGTTACAAAAAAAAAGAGGTAGAATTCACAGCATATGATTATACAGATGGAGGAGGGACAGACAGTGAAAGGAAAAGCCCAGTAAAATATCATTATGGGTTTCTGAATTAATGGCTGGACAGGTGCTGCTAAAATTAATTAAAATGTTGAACCTAATATAACAAAGTTTTCTGGTTCATATATAATGAATGTGGTCTTGAGAAGCTTGTGTGGGACCCAAGAAAAAAGTAGCCAAATACTCCGTAAAATATTCCCTTGTATGGGCAGAGGATGGGTCAAATTGGTGGGTGGACATACAGCTGGTGATAGTTGGAAAACACACAGGGTGGAGAATATGCACTTAAAGGGTTATAGAAGCAGAGTTTTTGGATTGTGAATGGGGGAAAGAACAGGGAGAATTGGCCAGTGGGAAGTGAAAGTTTATTAAGTGGCACTGAAGCTGGCATATGGTAGAAAACATTTTATAGGTGCTCTACCCATAGAGAGGTAATGAATGTACTTAGCAATATTAAGTGGCTCAGAAAGATGGGTGTACTGAACTATGATGAGAGATTGCTCCTCAGAGTTAGGAGGAAGAAGTTTAAGGTGACAATGAGGAAGCAGTTGCAGAATGTAGGATATCTAAGTGGGAAAAATGGAGTGTTTCAGAAATAAAACTACAAAGGGACTGGAATTCTCTCAATGGTGTTGAAAAGCAAGCACTGTGGCAAAGGTAACAAGGAATGGAAAGGTCTCCAGCAGCTATGGCTCACAATGGCATGTGAGGTACAAGATTCCA
>PVIR01009124.1:0-54190 GCA_004026965.1 Petromus typicus | reverse complement strand
TGCATGTCTGTGATCTCAGCCCTCGGGAGGCTGGGGCAGAACCGCAAGGCTGCTGTCTTGGCCTCTCGGTGACATGAATCTCTTGTTTCAAAATTTTTTAAAAATCAGAAACTGGCTGGAGATGTGTATAGCTCATTTAAGGCAAAAACCTTAGTTGCGATGCAGTGGAAGAGACAGGTGTCCTCCAGAGCTGGGCTGGGGTGACGTTTCAGTCCGCGAAGGAGAGGCAACGCCGGGCACCGTGTTCACGCTGCAGCTCCTGGAGCTGGCCGCGCTCCCTGTGCGTCTTCCTTGTCCTGTGCGAGCGGGATGTGGGTGGAGACGACTCTGGGGGCGTGAGAGCGGCCAGCGCAGCATTGGGAGGGCAGCTGGCTGCCAGCTGGTAAGGCCTGCTTTGGCCTGAAAGACGATCGATTTCACTTGTACAGGAAATGTTCTCTTTTGGGGGATCTGCTTACTATTTTCTTCATTACTAGAACTGTGTCAGACATACAAAGCATATACAATACAAGCTGTACTTACGGTCCCAGGACCCAGAGGAAACATGTGCCATGTTTTGCCATATTTGTTTCAGGTGCTGCACTAGCTTGGTAAGGTTGCCACAACAAAACGCCAGGCATTGGGCTTAAACATTGGAAATGTATTTTCTCACAATTCCAGAGGTTCCAAGGCAGGAGTTGGCATGGTGGGGATTTATTGAGGCTGTTTCTGTGGTTTGCAAGTGGTTTCCTTTGCCTGTGTCCTTGCCTGGCCTTCCCTGTGTCTGTCAGTTAATTTTATTTATTTATTTTTTTAAATTTAGTTATTTTTAAATTTACTTTTCAATAAGGACATCCACTCACATGGATTGGAGCCCACCTATATGATCTCCTTTTTCCTTAATTATCTCCTTAAAGTCTGTATCTCCAAATATGGCCACATTGTAGGGTACTGAGAATTAGGACTTTAGTCTACATATTTTGGGGAGGCATAATTTAACACTTATCAGATATCTTCTGTTTTTAAGGAGTAAAATGTTGCTGTGATACATAAAGTATGCCTTTCCATCTCATTCTTCCTTACTGTAGGCATTGATGAACTAAAATTAATATGAACCATTCCAAGAATATATATGTGTGTTTCCATTAAAATATTATTATTCATTTAAAAATTTATACAAATGGTATCGCATTGCATCTTTGTGACTTGCTAGATCCTTATTAGTCTAGTCCACAGTGTCTATCTGGCCTGTGTCCCTGACAATATGTATATGTTCTTTTTACCTGCAGTGTAACACTCCAGTGCAGAAATAAACTAGGGCAATCCGTTTGCTGTCTGACAGAGTGGTTTGGTTGTTTCTCCCTTTATACTATCACAAAAACATTCTGTGTGACTCCCGTGTTTACAGATGAGCAGTTTTTAGTGCAGACTCCAAGAAATGCCATTCACAAGCTAATACATTTTTACTTTCACTTGTATTATCCACATTCTCTAGTGAAGCTGTACCAATTCCATTCCTATCAGCAACATGTGATATCCTTTTCCCCTACATTCTTGTTCAACTGTGAAATTACAGATTTGAGTATTCTGCTTTTGAAAATCTAAAATCTGAAATGTTCCAAAACATGAGAGAATGATGGTTTTCAGAGTTTTGGATTAGACGTATTCCATTGGTAAAGTTTGTGGAACTATTTCAAAATTTGAAAGCCTCTGACATTGTGGAAAAGATACTTAGACTGTACAGGACATTAATTTTTGCCAATCTAATAGGCAACACATGACATATTATTTGCAATGTACTTTCACTTTTCTGATCAATGGTGAGATTGAATGTGATCTTTCATGACTAATTTCCATACAGATGTTATCATCTGTGAATTACTTTTTTTTTTTTTTTTAGGTTTTTTTGAAGTTTTTCAGGTGTTCTTTGTCATGAAAGTATCTTATTTTGAAGTATCAAATTTGAAGGATAGTTTTGCAGGATACGTTAGTCTGGGTTGGAAGTTGTTTTCCTGTAGGGCTTGGAAGACTTCACTCCAGGCTCTTCTTGCATTGAGAGTTTGAGTTGAGAAGTCCGCTGTGGTCCTGACGGGCTTCCCTTGGAATGTAACTGTTTTCTTTTCTCTGGCTACTTTCCGCATTTCATTCTTTTTTTGGATTATCTGGGACTTTTATGATGATATGCCTAGGTGTAGATTTTTTCATGTCAGGGGCATGTGGTGTTCTGTATGCTTCATATATTTGTATGTCCAATCCTTTACCTTTTTCTGTGAAGTTTTCTGCCATTATCTGTGTGAATAGCTTTTTGATGTCTTTAGCATTGTCTCCTGCTTCCTCAGTGACTCCAATCAATCTTATGTTATTCTTTGAATCATCTAGGAGCTGTTGGATTGACTTTTCATTATCGCTTGTTTTTTTCCATAGATTATGCCTTTCCAGTTCATTGGTTGAGATCCTGTCTTCTAGGTCTGGAATTCGGTCTTCTACCAAATTCATTCTATTGAGCAGGCTTTCATTTTCTTTCTTAATTTCCTGGGCTTCTGCTTGTAGGTGTTGAAAAGGTTCCATTGCTTTTGCTACCTTGGATTCTATCAACTCCGTGATTTCCTCATTAGCTGTATTAATCATCGTGTTGACAGTGTCCAATATCTCTGCTTTCATCTCAGAGATCAGTTCTGATTTCCATTTTACTAGATCGGCTTTGGTTACCATTTCTGAGGACCCTGGAGACTGGGCTTCAGACTTCTCTATTTCCCTTCCCCCTGTGTTACCTTGAGGTGAGGATCTTTGTATCTGAGACTTTGAGTGTTTCCTCATCTCTGAGTTTTTGTCATTGCTGTTGTTCTTGGCTTCATATCTGCTCTGTTTTTAGGTGATGTTTGTTGCAAGTCTCTTTCCTCCTAATAGTTAGGAACCTTAAAATATCAGTGTTTCCTGGGTTGTTCTTTACAGTCTGTATTGGGACCTAAAGAAAAACTCCTAGTTCTGGCACACCATATGAGGCACTCAATCAGTACAGTCAGAACACCTTCTCCCATCTGCTTTAGAGGCAGGAAGGCTCTGGCTCCTGCACTGCTATAATGGTGCTGCCTGAGGTTCCAATGACCCCACCTGCTCACCAATACAGAGTCTCTGGGCTCACTTGTGCAGTCAGCCTGGAGGCCAGTAGGCTGTAGGTCCTGTGCAGCTGCAATGGTAGGGGCTGATGTTCCAACAGGCCCACCTACTCACCAATACAAGAACACTGGATGTACTTCTGCAGTTGACATGGAGAAAGTCAGACTCTGACCTGCTAAACTCAATCCCTGGGTGCTCTTCCCGCATGGGCCTGGAGGCCAGTAAGCTCCAACCCCGGCGCCGATTCAGTGGCACACTCGCCGATTCCAAAGCCACCCCCATCTAAACTCAGTCCCTGGGCGCTCTCTTTTTTTTAGGTTTTTTTGAGACAGAGTCTTGCTTTGTGGTTCAGGCTGGCCCTGAGCTCAGCCTCAAACTCACATCACAGCAATCCTCCTGCCTCTGCCTCCCGAGTGCTGGGATTACAGGTGGGAGCCACCACGCCCGGCACTGTGGTATGTGGTACTGGTTGCTGCTGGGGTGAGTCTCCACACCCAGTATGGTATGTGGTTACCGAGGAACTGAACCTGGGCCCTTGCACTTGCAAGACAGGCGCCAGAACCACTGAGCTAACTCCCCGGCCCTGTGAATTACTTCTTATATACTTTTTATTTTTCAACCAGTGATTTTCAACTCTTTTGTTGGCATTTCTTGTGTAGATTTTGAATATTAAAACATTAGCCTAGGCTGTTTGTCTTTTCATTCTCTTTATTATTTTTAATTAATTGATTTTATTGGTACATTTTATATACACATCATGATCATAATTGGCATTGAAAATTTGTATCAGTACATGGCACAACTTAATTTTCATTTTTCTAATTACCCTGCCCATCCTATAACACCCACCCCCTCTATACATAAGCTTTGTTTTCTTTTTTTTTTTTTACTATTGCATTTTCTCCCACGTTATATCCTACTCTCCTTTATCATTTGAATATTTTCTGTTTCACAGTACCTTTATTATATATTTGATTAAAAGAAAACTTAAATGTGAGTATATTTATCAGTCTTTTGGTGTGTAGTATGTGCTTTTAATTCTGCTTATGACATTCTTTTGCACATGAATATTAGAGAGATTGTATCCTGTTTTCTTATGAAATATATCGGTTTTTCTTCGCCTACTTAGGTCTTTAATCTGTGTAGACTTATTTTGGGTGTAGTGTCAAGAAGGAGCTAGATTTCTTTTTGTTTTTTTCTATAGATAGAGAGACAATGATTTATGAAAGATCCCATTCTTGTTATCACTTCAGATGGAGATTAGAGCAGACAGTTACATTTATTCCTGCTTGGAACATTCCTGCCTGGGAGCTTGATCTTAATGTCAGCAAACCTGAGCTCCGTGATTACGTCAGGAAGTTGTAAATTTCAGTTTTGTTTATCACAGTATGCATTTAAATCGCAGCACCTGAACACGTAAAGTACTTTTTGGACTAAGAAATTGACTTGTATCTCCCTTTCTGTTCTTACAAGGAGACTCACTTTTCTGATTGCAACTTTTCTTTTTCCTAAAAAGAGATTAGTATCACTTTGCTTCTCTACTTCCCTGTATAATTTAGAATCAATTTGTCAAATTATTCACACTTCACTGACACACAATCCTTTGGGACTCCACGTTGTAATTAGTTGGGGTTTAGTGATTAATGGTGAAAATTTTATTTTTATAGCACTGAATCTTTAATTATAAATATAAACACACCAATATGTTGGGTCTATGCAATAACTGGTTAAATCCATTAAAAGATGAATTATTTTGTCTTCTCAAAAAACACATGGAAGTCCTAACTCCCAGGACTTGTGAACAGGCCTCATTTGGGAACAGCCTCTGTAGGTAGAATCGAGGTTGGTGGGTCCTGGCCTGATGGTCACTCAGGATATCTTTAGAAGCTGCAATTTGGAGATAACAATGATATCTTTATTCCCCAGGCTTTTGTCCTTTGTCCTCATCTGCTCCAGCTGCGCTGCTGGTGGAAGGCTGCGTGCCATCTGCAATGCAGAGCAACTTTGTGCAGCTTCAGTGCTTGAAATGTGTCATGTTTCGTTAAAATGTCACATGTTCATTTTTGGAAAGTACCCCTTTTCTCTTTAGAAAGTTGTTTCCAATGTAGGTTGTTTAGTGTATTTATAAGAAATGAGACAGGTGAGAAGTGGCACATATTTAAAGTCACCTCGCTTTCCTGGCTCCCTTCAGGTTTTCCTACATGGAGAGCTGGACGTCCTCTCTCTGCAGAGGCTTTTCCCAGGCCTGTGGGCGGGGTGCGATGTGCCAACCACGAGCTTCCATCCCATGCTGCTTGCTCTGCCCTTCACTTCTTTCCTCACTTTATAAAACCTGCTCAATGGTTTATTTGTCTGCCTTCTTATAAAATGAAAAAGGATCTTCTTGTTGGTCCCATTCATTGTCTCCTCCAGGTCTCACTCAAGGCCCACTCTACACTATTTTCAAATAACATTTGAAAGAATGAATAAGTATAAGGAACAAAAAGGGGGTAAGAAATTTCACAAAATTGAATGAAAACTGGATGTCAGAATACTAATTCAAATAAAGGTCTGTGCTGGGTCACTGTTAACACAATGTGAGGTCCAGTAAGAAATATAGATGATTTAGCCTAGTATGGTGACACACAGTTATGATCCATTGTTCTGGGAAGCTGATACAGGAGGATTGAAAATTCAAGTCCATCCTGGGAAACTTAGCCTCCTTGTGAGATCCGGTCTCAAAATATAAAGTAAAGGCTGGGGATTTAGCTCAGTGGTTCCGGCGCCTGTCTTGCAAGCCCAAGTGGTTACCGGGTTTGATCCCCTGGTAACCACATACAATACTGGGTGTGGAGACTCACGCCCACCAGCAATCAGTAGCACATGCCATGCCTATAATCCCAGCACTCAGGAGGCAGAGGCAGGAGGATTGCTGTGATGTGAGTTAGAGGCTGAGCTTTCAGGGCCAGCCTGAGCTACAAAGTGAGACCCTGTCTCAAAAAAAAAAAAAAAAAAAATATATATATATATATATATATATATATATATATATTTACTATATATATATAGTAAAGGAGGCCTGGGAATGTAGCTACATGTGAAGTCCTCAGCATCACAAAACATGTGAACTCCCCAGCATCACAAAAACATATAAATAAAATATGTGAATGAAGGTTTGCTACATATTTCACGATGAGAAAATTTTACATTATAGGTTTATTGTATGACATTGTGATCTCAAGCCACTGGGGAATTATTCCTAGGAAAACAAAGAAAAAAGTAGATTTATGTGTGAAACTGTACTTCAAAACACATTTAGATGATTTAAACACTTCTGTGTAGAATAATAAACCAAAAATATACTAGAAGAAAATAGAGATGAATATATACTTAGAGATATTCCTTTTTCCATGCAAGATAAAATCCACAAAGGACATAATTAAGAGATTAGTGTATATTAATGACAAATATGTGTGATCAAAAACATTAAAAATGTTTACTGGAAAGGCACCATGGTAACTTAATTGGAAGGAGAGGGGGGAATAAAATCATTAATATGCTTAGAGAGGCTTTTATGAATAAGTAAGTAAAAAATGGCATCAAAGCCATAGAGAACATATACAACACAAATAAATATGCAGATCATGAAAGTTAAATATCGTTTTTTATTGATTTAGGCTCTGTTACAAAATATAATAGAGAGGCTCAAACAATAGAAATCAATTTTCACAACAACCTGGAGACTAGAAAGAAGCCTGTATTCATGGTGGCAACAATGACGCGGACTTTCTCCAGCCACCTTCTTGCTGTGTCTTTACGTGAGGGGCGGGGGATGACCCTCTTTACTAGGAGATGGGGCAGAAGATCACTGTCTTTGGTTAGGATCCCCTCAGATGGGACCCTGGCTGTACCATTTAACCTCCAGGACTTCCGAAAGACTCTCCTGTCACAGTCACAGTAGAGATCAGGGCTTTCACATACGAATTTTAGTAAGACACAATGCAATGAATAAAAATAAATTAGTAGCAAGTAGGAATAAATAAATGCTGTTATCTATATTATTTCCTTACTCTTACTTTCTTCCTAGTTTACTGAGTTGAATATATAGCTCATTTGCTGTAGAATTATATTCTCTTTAGATATGTCTGTTTGAATCTGTAATAATTCTGATAATTATTGGTTAATTCTATCCTCCAAATCTTGTCATAAAGTGCTTTAAGCTCCCAATAATTCCTGATTTTTCACATGAACTATTTTATATAGGGCCTATATATTTTTTTTTCCTGAAATCTTTATTGGTACATTACATATACACATCATAATTGCATTCCACAATGAGAATTGGCACCAGTATATGACACAACTTAATTCTCATTTTTTCCCATAGCCCTAGCCCTACCCACCCTACCACCCCCCATACATAAACTTTGTTTCCTTTCTTTTTTGTTATAATCTCATTATTTTTCCCCTTCACCCTATTTCACTATGAGTAATTTCTATTTCACAATATATAACATACAATTCTAGAACTGATTTACATCTTTATTTTCTCATACCAGAGAAAAGATGTGATATTTACCTATCTGTGACCTATTTATTTCACGTATGAGGATGTCCTAAAGGTATGTCCATTTAAGTATAAATGACTCAAACTTATCATTTTTTATGGCAGAGTAATACTCCATCCTGTAGAGGAACCACAGCTTTTTTATCCAGTCTCCAGTTGATGGACATTTGGGTTGTTTCCAAGATGTAGCAATCACAAACTGAGCTGCTTTAAACATGGGTGCACATATGTCACTGTGATAAGAGTCTTAATTCTTGTGTGTATATTCCTAGCAGAGTGATGGCTGAGGTGGCAGTCGGCGCCATTGCAGTCGCGCCGGGGTCCGAGCCTGCCTGACTCCAGGCCCACGCTGGAAGAGCGCCCAGGGACTGAGTATAACAGTGGGCAGTGCTGCGGAGGCGGTGGGCCTGTATATTTTTAATCTTTTGCTCCTGTTGCGAGCATATAAAATCCCCATCATCATGTTGGTTTTGTTTGGAAGTTTCTCTCTTGGTTTTCCTTTGTGTGTGCATCTAGGTGTGTGTTCACACACGTGTGTGGTGCAGTGCTTGGGTCAAATTCAGGACCTTGCGCGTTCTGGGAAAATAGAGCACTAACAGTGACCTACATCCCCACCCCAGTTCCTCCAGGTTTCTATAGATGCACCTTCGGGAGACAAAGGACAGCCTGGAGAGGGAGCATACCACATCCGGAATGCCCTCACTGCAGTCTGGTGTGCTTGGCGGGTGGGAAGATGACTGAATCGTGGGTGCACTAAAGCTAACTTGCTGTCATGAGGCCGGGTCTGGTCAGAAGAGGTGGGTGCTGGGGCTGACCTGGCGTGGGCTACCCCTCTCGCCTCTTCCATATTCTGCTTCCTAGCCGCCGTGATTTAAGCAGCTCTTCTCTCTCCCGACACTTCCACTGTGCTCTTTTTGCCTCAGAGCCTGCTGGGTATGGTGTGAAACTCCTGAAATCACGAACTAAAATCGACCTCTCCTCCTTTACGTTGCGCGTCCCCAGTGTTGTGTCCCAGGGATGGGAAAGTGACAGAGGCATTTGCTGTATATGAGACAAGGGTTTTTGTATATTGCTGAATCTTTTTTTTATAATGGTGGTATTTCTAACCCTTCACCTACCTTTGTAGAAAGGAATTCTGATATTAGAATAAAGTTATTTTAGTCAATAGCAAAAGCACACTAATAGGATATTAGTATCGTGAGCAGTCAGATGGTGTAGGTTGTGTTTGGGAACAACCATGCCTCAAGTCTCATGAGCAGTATCTATGTCTGCGATCACTCCTATGTCACTGGGCCAGAGCCAATCTTTCTCTCTCAGCAGGGACCACTAGTGGGCTGAAGGACTTTACCCTTTCCTTCCCAGCTTGGCAGACAGGACAAGACTTGGGCGAAGCTCCCACTGGCTCCAGAAGCCTCTGCCTAGGAAGAACAAGCTCCAGTTCCGCCCCCCTCATTACCGAAGCATCCTGTATCCCCGCCTAGGTGCAAGGGCCCCATTGAACATGCCCTTTCCTGAGCCTGCAAGGAGCCTGGACATTCCAGTTAATTTCCGTAATAACCACCACATACTCTACTGTCTTTCCAACAGCCTAGTTTTGCTTTTTTGTTTGTTGATTTTGAAAAAAATTACCATCCTAAACCCTCCTAGTAATTTTCTTTAAAAATCAAAACTGAAGTTATTGAGGTGAATTTCCGTTACTAAACAAATACTCTGGAAAGCACTTGGTACTAAACACAGCGTGAACTGTCTGGGCAGCTTAACAGGGTGAGCTTCAGCATGCACAGTGGGTTGGCTTTGAAACAAGAGCACACATGTATTTCAGGGACAACGGGAAAAGAAAGAGGTCATGGTATGCGCCAGAATTTAGACCCATGTGCCATTGTTAGCCACCGCCTATCAGGCAGAGAGTCGGGTATTTTTACATATGCTGTGCAACTCAAGTAATTCTTCAGAAAAATAAATTATTGGGTCATAATTTATACATACAGAAACTGAGGCTCAGGAGGCAACAGGACTGGCCCCTAAACCATCAGCTAGCTAGCAAGTGACAACTTTATTTTAACTCTTTAATCTTATAATATGTATGCAGGCTGTAATAATGCAATGTGTTGTGAGATGAGATGTCTGGTTTGGCTTGACACACTAAAGGTGAAAGAGGACGTTGAGTACCAAAGTAAAGTAGCTGGAGTTTATCAGGCAGTGAGAGGTTAGGGAGGAGTTAGGGTAGAACTAGAAACATTCCCGCTATGATATCGATCCCCTATTGTTGCTTATGATGAACAGAAATGAGGTAACTGGAAATCTGGAGACTCGTTGGCAGGACATGGAAAACTCAAGGCCGAGTGGGCGGTGCCTGCCCACAGTGGAGACAAAACGCAGTCCTGCAGCCGGTCTGCGGCCCGCTGGGCACTGCAGCAGGCCCCTGGAGTTCTCCCCGCATGCACAGAGCCGACTCCTCACTGCAGCTTTCTTGAGGACTTAGTTCTAAGAAAATGCTGCCGTGAAAAACCCCCAAAGCAGCTGCCTGCCTGGAAAATGGACAAAGTTCCCTTCTTAATAAACAAACAAAAACACCCACATCCCCCTGGTCCTTGCTGGGCTGGACATTTCACCAGTGGCCACCATTCTCTCCCAAGTGTGGCCATTTGGGATCAGAAGGAGGAGGAGAACCCAGAAGACTCCTGACTAGCAGAGCACCTGCAGGCGACAAACGCGTAGGGCAGCCTGCAGGTGCGTCACAGAGCCCGGGCTGAACCTCGGCAACCTCGCAGCGCTGGCTGAGGGGACCTAGGTTCTGACTCTACAGAGTTTTCAAAGGAAGCTTCATATCCGGTGTACACACAGACACACACATACACATTGAAGGACAGCCGGCAATTTTGTATGTTTCATTGATTGCAATTACTATAAATTTATTTTTTCTCATTTAAAAAAGTTTAAGTCATCATTCATTTGTATTGGTCCATGTTTGTAGAACCGAATGATTATATTCACCCTGCTGGCCTTGTACAGCCAGGGTTTGTTATCAGTTTGCCACCTCAGGTTAGATTTTATAAACCTTTGCGAATCGCAGAGTACTGGACACGGAGCGCGTTGGCCTGGCCTGCTCAAGGGGTGGACAGAGAAGTCTGAGCGCTGGGAGGAAGTGCAGGGAGTGCCTGGGCCACAAGCCAGGTGTCCGGCGGCGGCAGGAACAGGGGCACGTGCGGCTTCCCCGGGCTTTCCGGAGGGCTGCGCAGCTCCGGGCTCCGCTTCTGCGGGCCCTTCCCATTAACATCGCAGTCATGCAGTTGTGTGGTGTTTGAAAAAGCTTCCCTAGTTACACGGCATGATTTACAGGACACCAGACTCTGCATTTCAGAGGTCTCCTGTGCGCCATAAAAAATATATTATAAAGGAATAATCTTTATCTGAACTAAAACTCGTGTCCAGCTGAGAGCAGCAGTGAGCTTTTGTTAACTCAGGCAAAAGTCCGTGTTCTTCATCTTATTTGATTAACATTTTTTTCCTCTTTGGCACTAGGTATCTTGTTAATATTTAGACATTATATACATTTTCTTTCAACTGTTGTTCCTTATTATATGATCAAACAAAAGCAGAGAAGCCAGAAAAGCCCAGATTCTGGGCTCCCAGCTGGGGCCGCGGGGTGCGGGCTCAGCCCTTTCCTTCCCAGGGGCAGAGTTCCTGGCGCGCACTCGCTTCGTCAGGGCGGCGCAGGCTCTTCACGTTCCAGACCCTGCTCTCCCTCCCTCACCGCCCAGAGCAAAATGCTGGGGAAACTGTTTGGCATCAGCCTCCCCACGTCTGTGGTCTCCATCTCTGCCCCTGGAGAGCGGGGAGTAGGTGGTGGGAAGCTCTCGGCGGAAAATATACTTAGAGTCCAGTGAGGCAGAGCCCGGGCACCCTGCCACCTACCGTCCCCCTTAGTAGGTGTCCGTGTTCGGAGACAGACCAGTGCGGGGAGACCGGGGCTCCTTCAGCGCGAGGCCTCCCGAAGGACACACCTGCGGCCAGCGGTGCCAGGGGGCCGCGGCCCCTCGCTCGGAGCAGAGGCACATGCAGGGTGACAGGACGGAGGGAGAGCTCGGGGCTGGAGGCTGTGTCCGAAGCGCCACCCATCGCGAGCTCCGAGCTGCCACGGGGAGGCTGGCCAGGGGGAAGTTGGGACCGGGAAGCCTTTGAGACAGTTTCTCCGGGTCCAAGGCGGGACCGCGCCAGGGCCTGCAAGGACCGGCTGAGGGCGCGGGCGTCCCAGGGCGGCAGCCGGGGCTGGGACACCGCCGCTCACGGCCCCCGCTCCCGCGTGCGCGTCGGCGGCGGGCGCCCGCTCCGGTTCCCTGGAAGTGCCCGGGAGCCCGCGGGGAGGGCGGCGCGGGGTCGCGCGGGGAGCTCGGCGGGCGGGTGGGGTCGCGCTCCCCGCTCGGCCGGCGCCCCGGCCCGCGCTCGCCCCCGCTCCGCGCCCCTCCGCAGGCGCGCGCGAGGCGCACCCCCTTCCCCGGCGGCGCCGGGCGCGCGCCAGCCCGCTCCTCCGCGCCCTCCGCCTCCTCCCTCGCGCGTCTCCTCTCGCGGCAGAAAGTTAGCGGCGGGGAAGGAACTCCGGGCTGCAGCCGCGCTCGGCGGCCGAGCCTGAAGCGGGAGCCGCGGCGGAGCGGGGAAGCCGGCCGGAGCCGCGCGCCGAACAGGTGCCGCCGGCGGGTCCGCGCGCCCCCCTCGGGCCCCGGCCGAGCCGAGGGGGGCTGGGCGGCGCGGGGGAGGGGGCCATGCGGCCGGGCTCCCCCCCGGCGCAGCGGGACAGCGGCCAGGGCCGGGGACGCGGCGGCGTCGCTCCATGCAGCCGGGGCGGCTGGGCAGCGGCGGCGCGGGCGGGGGCGGCGGCTGAAACCATGTCCGGGCCGCGCCGGGGGCCGCCGCCGCCGCGAGCCGGGAGCCGCGATGGCCCCGTGGCCCGCGCCTCCTCCGCCGCCGCCGCCGCCGCCGCCGCCTCTCGCCGCGCCGCCGCCGCCCGGCGCCTCCGCTAAGGGCCCGCCGGCGCGCAAGCTGCTCTTCATGTGCACCTTGTCCCTGTCTGTCACCTACCTGTGCTACAGCCTCCTGGGCGGCTCGGGCTCCCTGCAGTTCCCCCTGGCGCTGCAGGAGCCGCCGAGCGCGCCGCCGCCCTCCGCGCTGCCGCCCCCCGTGCGCCCCGGCGCCCCCTCGCCGCCGCCCGCGCCCCCAACGGACAACGCGAGCCGCGGGGCGCCGCCCGAGGCCCCCGAGCAGCCCGCCGCCCCCGGGGCCGACGGCTGGGGACTGGCGAGCGGCGGCGGAGGCGCCCGGGACGCCTGGCCGCGGACCGCGCTGGCGCCCGGCGAGACGATCACGGCGCAGAGCGCGGCCGAGAGGGAGGCGCAGGAGTCCAGCACCCCCGAGGAGGACCTGGCGGGCCGGAGGGCGGCCAACGCGAGCGGCGAGCGGGGCGGCGCGGCCAGCACCCCAGACTACGGGGAGAAGAAGCTGCCGCAGGCGCTGATCATCGGGGTCAAGAAGGGAGGCACCCGCGCGCTGCTGGAGGCCCTCCGCGTGCACCCGGACGTGCGGGCGGTGGGCGTGGAGCCGCACTTCTTCGACAGGAACTACGAGAAGGGGCTGGAGTGGTACAGGTAGGACCCGCGGGGCGGGAGAGACGCCTGCGGGGGACCCGAAAGGGACGCCGCCCGCTTCGGTGCCCTTTGAAAACTGGCACCGTCCAGTGATGCTCTGGCCCTAGGCAGGGCTGCGTGAGTCCGGGAAGGGCTGCCCAGGGACCGCGGGGAGGGCTGCACTCCGCTAAACATCACTTTATTGGGGGAGCGGAGCGGGTGGCGTCACCCAGCCGGCCGCAGGCTCCCCCGGGAGCCTGGGAATCCCCAGCTGGGACCTGCGAGGTGCTGCCCCAGCCTGCCAGGTTCCTTGGGAGCTGTGGGGTTCTGCGGTGGGGACGCTGAGGAGCTAGGCAAGAAGGGGCTTTGAGATCCCCTGGCTCAGAATCGCTCTCAAAGGCATTTGTGTGGCTAGAATCCAACGTTAGTATTTTAAGGTCAGAGCAAAATGTACAGAGAACTAGGAGATGATACTGGTGCCCTGGCTTTCGGATAAGGACAGAGCGATTCCTCTGTAACTTTCTGTCCCCGACTGAATGAATCCTGAGGTGACCCTAGGGGACAGTTGGCGCCCGAAGAGCGCTGTTGCCCGAGCCGTGCCCTTTCTGATCTGCACCCCTTTTCTGACAGCTGATGTCTGGGCCCATGCTTATGCCCCTAGTAAGAGAAGAGGAGCAGAGAGGGTTGCAAAGTTCCGTGCAGGGAAACTAAATTAATAATCCAGTGTCATTCCCAGCCACGCGTTTGAAATACCGTCGGTGTCAGCAGATGCTGAAGACGCAGGCCCCCTTGGCTCCCACCCCGCCCTCTCCGTCTTCCCTCCTTTTCCATATCTTTTAGAAAACAGATCTGGACAGGCGGCCCCATTTCGATTGCGTTTCAGTAATTAATTGTAATTGTCAAACAGAAACACAGCCTTTGTCAGCTCAAGTGATGTTATCATCTTCACGGAGCGGTAGGTGAAGTTGTTTCCTGACAGCTCACCTTCCTGTTGAAGAGATGTGCTTTCTGGGTTTAGATTACAGCTTGGGAAAGTTTGAGAAATAACTTCAGAAATAGAGAACAAATGTCGTATTGTGATTGATTTCTTCTACTTTTAAAAATTTGCCTTCTGCTCTAAAAGCTTGAGAGAAGTACACTTAGGCATAAACATTCCAGCACATTACCCTGAAACAGCAAATGTGTCTGTTAATGTCTTGTCTGTTTCAACCGCCAGAACTAATTGCAATATTTTAGGAGGCTTCAAACAGTCCCTTCCTATCAAAACATAAAACAGCAAATGCCTAATTTAACTGGAAAATCAGTATTTATAACATCACAAGCCATGGCTTCCAGTTTGTGATTATAATTAAAAAGGTGTTAGAATGATTAATGCAACAACAGCAAAATAGAGACGGCTATGATGTCTGGGAAGGAGGTTCGGTTGTGTGATTGCTGGTGGTACAATGTTCTGGTTTCTGTTGTGGGATGGCTTTGGCTTTAGGAGGGTAGCTCTGGATTTTATTTCCGGCTTTCATTTTCAAGCTGTGTGTCTTGTGAGAAATGTCTAGTGCCCTTTGAGAGAAACATAGAGATCACATCTTTCCGGCATGTCACAGGGTCGCTTTTCCTGAACCGGAGGTGGGGAACTATGGCTGTGGTAAATGATGTGAACTGAAGTTGGTGAGGGGTGCTTGGGGCTCAGAAGTTCCACTGTGAAGCCCGGAGAATTTTCTGAATGAAAAGCAAGAAGATGCCAGCTTTCCCGATGTTCTTTTACCCCGAGGCTGGGGAGAGACGAGGCGGCGTGGAAACCGCCACACAGTCATGGGATGGCTGTTGGAGATACTTTAGCACTGTGGCATTCCTAGCTTCCTGTTGCTAGCAGGCTTTGAGCTACTAGCTGTGGCCACCCCCAGACCTGCTACCCTCGGACTGAATGAGGTGTCCCTGGCCCTCACTTCAGAGGACCATGTGACATCTCCATGTTTTCGCTCCCTCCGCAACATCTTGCACAAAAAATCCTCACAGTGCTGCATGGTGCTAATTGGGAGTGGTTGTGGGAGAAACTCTCCAGAAAAACTTCCTGCCAATACATGTGCGTTTAGTACAGAGGGGATCGGAGCCGCCAGGCCTGGCTGGCGAGAAGGTTCCTAGAAGATCTTTGGAATTGCAGGGGCCCAGTGTGCTCACCTGGCTTTAGATATCTCCAGCTTTGTCTCAGATAGTGTTTGCAGCCATTTAGAGATGTTCAGTGGTCCTGTCTCTTCGAGCCTCTGCTCCCTTTCTTCCATGTAGGAAATGGAATGGGGGACAGCCACTTTATTGCAGAAACAGAGACAATGGCATTGATTCAAACCAGACAGAAACCTTTCATCTTGATTCCCAGGTCCAATCTGACAGTGGTGGCCTCTCACTGAAAGGGGAGATGTTCTTTCCATTTTGACTATAATATCCAGATTCTTTTGCCAGAGAAGGGACCCACAGTTTAGAGCTTTTGGTTGTTTTCACCTGTTTATTTCCTCTTACTATTTTAAGTGTGCTTTCCATAGCCTACTAGTTCCACAAGAGTGTCTGGATTTTGTTTACAGAGAAAGAGGGTAAGAGAGAGGGGGTGAGAGGGAGAAAGACAGACAGAGAGAGACAGGGTGGGAGAGAGAAATAGAGAGAGGAGAGGAGAGAAGAGGGAAGGGGAGGGAGGACAGCAGAAAGGAGAGGGCGCTCAAGCCAAGAGGAATTGGGGCCCCTGTCACGCTGCTGGCTGGGCTTCCTCTTGTTCCACTCAGCATCCCCAGCAGTTTTATTTCTTTCACGTCACTCCAGTTATCGCTGAATCCGGGTTTTGCTTTGCTCTTGTGCAGTTGATCTAATGCGATGTAAAAACACATTTGAGATTAGAACATGTGCATTAGATTTTCAGGGCAGCATTGACTAATGGATTAGGATGTGTGCTGAGGCTTCAGAGAGCAAGCCTCTCAGGGTGGATCGACACATGTCAGCGATTAGTACATTGGGGGAGATTAAGCCCTCCATCCTGCCTTTCTGTCCCTGCCCCTGTCCCCAAAAGGAAAAGCCACCACCAGCGTTCAGTGTGAGCAGATACCGGGTCCCTGGCGTGGACTGTGAAGATGCTGAGGGATTGGACTTGGGGCAGCCCCTTGCCCACCACGTCCGCTCGTCAGGGGAGGGGACAGCAGACACAGTTCCTCCCCCTCATCCCACATGCTGTAAAAACTCTCACCGCTTCAGTCCACAAAACTGCTCAGCTCCGGGCTCCAGAGACGGGGACACGGTCCTTTGAGGTTTTCCCTTTACTGCTGACCATCAGTGCCACCGTTCCACCCTGGAAGATGCTCAGAAAATCCTTGCTTGTGATGTGCAGGGGAAGAGGCCAGTGGGCAGCGGCAGTGTCCACACAGGGCATCCGGGAGACAGGGCGGGTGGAGGGGACGGCGCCGCCCTGTGGGGTCTGCTGGGTGGTTGCGATGACGCTGAGGTTGCGTCCTGCGTTGCAGCTGCTTTCCCGTTAGTTACTAGGAGAGGAGAGGTGGCTGGCGCAGGGTACGCCACCTGTCAGGTCTGAGAGGGACTTCGAACCCGCATCTGTACAATTTCAGAGTGCTTTGTTTTTTCACCTGACCACCCCTCTTTGCCACACGTGGAGTCCTCGGAAGATCTCATCCAGGTTTACTTGTCCGTGCGATCGGCATGGCATAAGCACTGACCGGGCACCTAGTACTGTTTTCAGTACTGAGGGTCTCGTGGTGAACATGACAGAAGAATTGAGGAGACACAGAAAACACAGCCAGATAAAGTCTGCCAGGAAAGCGTAACGTGACCGATGGCCCAGCGTGCACTTGTCCAGGACGGAGCTGCTGGTTGTGCGTCTTGTGGCCACTATGTGAAACGGACAAGTACAAAGTGCACATACGCCATGTCCGTTCACACTCCTCTGCCGACTCTGTGTTGAAGTGATAGTGTTGTTTCATGTGTTACTTGCAACTTAAGTCAAATGTATTATTAAATTGGTGTTACTTTCCCACAAGTCCTAAAGTGTGGCCGCTGGCATATTTAAAAGTACCCTGTGAGTCGCATCGCATGTCTGTTGCACAGGGTGTGTGTAGCAGTGCCTGTCACCGGGCAGAACGTGTGAGTTGCCTGTGGAGCTTGGGGACAAGCAGACGCTGCCTCTGCCGATCGGGGAGCCTGGAGATCTTGAAATTTGAGAAAATCGCTGCTGCGGTTACTGCTCGGGCCAGGACTTCACTCTCAGAAGCAAAGGGCTGGACACTGGCTCCTGTACTGCTAGTAGCAGCGTGCATGAGTTATTTTAAACAGAGTAGTTAGAGAAACCGAGGTGTTTAAGTGAAGCAACAGAACAAGAGCCTCCCGTGTAAAGATCTGGCGGGAAGGTTTTCAAACCGAAGGAACAGCAAGGGCAGAGGGCCTGAGGCGGAAACAAGGCCGTCTCCAGAGTGTTCATTCACTGTTACAAGTATTAAAAGTACTGTCTGTGTAGCTCAGGAGACTGAGGTCAAGCCGGGCATCATAATTTACTAGTTGGACAAATTAGTTGACACCACTTACGTTTATTTGCTTATCTGAGAGTAATTTCTTTGGGATAGGCTTGCTGGAGGAGTGAAAGTGAATCAAAGCAAATGCATTTCTACACAAAGTGGATATCAGAAAGCAGAAATCTAGGTGGGCCTGGTACTCGGCGTTTCCATTTCTCACATCATTTTGGTCTCCTGTGTGCCCCACCGTCTATCATAGATATATTAATTTTGACTGACTTGTCTCATTTGGAATAGTTTGGGAAAAGCCCAGTAGTGACTGGTTTTGCATCTCGCCTCTGCTTGATCTTTTAAACCAGGGACCCAAACCCTGATGGGCCTCTGGGCTCGTGCGTCGCGTAACGGTGGGGTGCAGGCCGGAGAGGAGGCGCTACAGCACCTCGGCCCTCCGCGGGGCTCCAGGCCGGCGACTCCCTCCAGTGCGCAGGTGCACACATTTGACATCCATGTGGGTGTTCGTGGGAGAAACAGGAAGGCCAGGTTTGGATGTGAAACCTCTTGATTTTTCTGGTTGGCCACAGATTTTAGTTTCTTAGAAGCACTGTGTGGGCCAGCAGTGGGGGAGAAACAAAGCCCATCTGTGGGCTGGATGCGGCCAGCTGGCGACCAGTTTGCGACCTCTGGTTTAAACTCATTTCAAAAAGTAACTGGCAAAGCCTGTACCCTTTGCTGCGGCCAGAATTGTAGCTTACGTGTGCTATTTTGGTTGAGTATTTTTTTTCCCCTTTTACAGATTTTTGTAACAGCCTGGGGGAAATACCACCCAGATATATTTCAACAACAAAAAGATCTTGATATAAACAGGAACATTGAAACAGATAAGGAAACTTTCATAAATAAATCTCCTTTTTGTTCCCAATTAACATTCCCCAGGAGGTAGGAAAATTCTCTCTTTTTCACTCATGAATCACAAGGGCCCATAGTTGATCTGCATAGCTGACTTGAATTTATAAAATGGGTTCTGGACAGGTGGATGAAGACCCAAGAGGTAGAAAAAAATGAGTTCTAGGCTTTGCTTTGTTCTTTTGGGTGCCAGTCACCTTACTCTCTCTCTCGCTCTCAGCTGGTAAGGCCATATTATCCTGTAGAGTCCATTTCTCTGCTGAAATACTTTGATTCTAGAATGAATTTCAGCATCAGACCCTTCAGACAAAAGAACCCAGTAGAGAGAAGCAGCATGGCCTGGCGACGTCTAGTGTCTCCAGCTGGAATGCACTGCACGTTCTATCAAGACTGATCATCACTGACTGAATTTCTCTGTCTGCAGAATGGGCTGGATATTTCCGACTTCCCTGGGATCTGGTGGGGATGAAATGCAGAACTGTTTCAAGGGCCTCATGAAGAGTTTGTCGTGTGTGACATTCCCTACCCCCCTTTTGCTCTCCCATTTTTCCTCTGTCCCTTGATCTTCTCCTTTATTTTCCCTTAACATCCTGCCCATCAACATGGAGGACCCTAAAGAGAAAGCTGTAATGCATTTTTCATTTGAATATAGTCTTTTATTTCAAGATTATGTCTGCATGAGGGATTTGAAGCTATGAAGCAGTTCTTAAATAGCTCTCCAGAGACTAACCACAACTGGATTCCAGGATTTGGTTTATTGTCACTGGAGCCGAAGGAGGCAAAGTCTGATTTCCTGAGATGCCAGTTGTAGCCTGAAATGCGCCCCCACCAGCTGGTGGGGTGGTAGCCAGGCTCTTGGGGCGTGCTCAAGGCTGTGTGCTCCCCCAGAGGAACCACTGCCCTCTGCGCCAGGGCATCCAGAGGCTCTTAGAGGTGGGACTTGGGTTTTCCGTAGCCCTGAGCCTTGGAGGTACAGGGCTGCTGGGAAGGCCATCTCCCTTCTTCGCCCGGGACTTGGCCCACTGCACTGTGCCCTCCTGCCATTCTAACCTCATTTGTTTTTTATTTCTGTAATTCATGCCAGGCATTTTTTTACTTTTCCCTTGAGTCAGGAAAGAGCTCTCAAGACTTTAGGTGAATGAAAGATTGCTAGAGTTGTGCATATGAAAGTTTTAAAGGTTTGGGTTTTGCATAATGGATGATGTCTCTGGAGGGGATGGAACCACCACCCTGAAAAAGGGCCTTCTCCAGTTTGGTTGGTTTCTGTGGTTTAACAAGCTACTCTGTAACTGTCTGGGGAGTTTCAGTCTGAAATTATGATTCATGAAGGAGTCTTTCAGCCAATCACCATTAATTAAAAGCAGGCAGTTGATTTTTTAAAACATTCAGTAGTCAGGATTGGCTTGTAACTCATTCCTTCCTCTCTCTCTTTCTTTTGTGGTGCTGGGGATTGAACCCAGGGCTTCAGGTGTGATAAGCAAGCAACCTACCACTGAGTTGTATCTCAGGCTTGAAATTATTTTTAACCTTAAGCATACACAAAATATATTTACTGGAGAACAAAGCAACATGTGAATTTATATTATATATATGCTACAAATGACAGGAAGAGCTTAAATGATTATAAATAACAAAAAGTTTTTCTTTACTTATTCGATTGAGAAGTCTGGTGTAACAGCTTCAGGAAAAGCTGGATCTAGAGGCTCCAACGCTGTTTCTTGGCCTCTTTTCTCTCTGCCATGTTGTCTTCATCGTGCTTCCTTCTGAGAGAGCGTCTCCCACATCAAGTCAGGATATTAAGGAGCAACTGTAGACAAACATACTTTATGCTTATTGGTTCTTTTGGAAGTAATTTTTGAGAACTTCTTTGTGAAATTCCTGGAGATGCCTGTGGCCCTGGTTGGAGCCTGTATCTGTTCCTAGACCTGTATTTTCGTGGTGCTGTGGTAATCAGGCCCTGCTGCTGGACACTCGTTTTGCCTGAGGGGGTAGTAGGATAAAGAAGCGGGGTTAACCTCCTGGGGAACTAAAGGAAACAGTGTTTCCACGGAGAAGAAGGGGTTCTAGGTTTCTGTTGCTAGAAAAATGGGGCAACTTAAACCAGATATTTGTGAAATATAAAGGTCCACCCTGGAATGGGCATGTTATTTCTCAGTGAAGTGTTTAACTAGGAAGAGGCACACGGGATTGCATGGGAAGGTTCAGAATACTTGCTAACTCACTTTTTAATTTACTCATTAATATGTCTTGTTTTATGTGCTAGCCTCAAACTCGAAGGAATCGTGATCAGTGATCGGAAGAGCTTGTAGAGAGCAGAAATAGATATATAAGTGATTAAAAAAGCAACATAAGCTTTGACCAAGGAGAATTTATGTTAGTAATGAAAGGATGGTTCAATCTTGAGAAATTTCAGTGATCAACAAATTTTAGTATCAATGAATCAGAAATTTTAGTATCAACAAATGAGAAAAGCTGATTTATTTTATGGATGGTGAATAGATATTTGATAAAAATGTATTAACATGGAATTTTTGGAATAATCTACTAAGAGGAAGATATCCACAACCACCATCCCAGAATCAGATGTAGCAAATCAGATGTCCATCTTCAGTGGTGTAATGCTAGAATTCTCATTAAATCCAGAACAAAATAAGAATGCCTGTTACATCACTACTTCTTAGCATTCTTCAGGAATTACATGTCAGATAAGGCAATTATATTAGGAAAAGAAGAAAAGGAAAGGTAGAATTACTACAATTTGCAAAGAATTTCAGGGTTTTTTTTTTCTTCGAAAAACTAAGAAAACCCATTTTTCCATAAATCTAATAGAAATAGTACTAAAATTCATTAAGGTGGCTGGAAAGAGCTGGTTACGTAAGAGTTGTCATCTGCTGCATCTTTGATCCAGCTATTCTGAAAACATAAGGGGAGAATATTTTTTTTAAATAGAATCAAGTCAGGGATCAAAATAAGAAGGCATAAATTTTACCATGCAGTCCTTACAAAGACTTGTAAAAAACAAATTTTCAGACTAGATGAGAAGACACCAGGGAACCGTTTATTTCTTTTCCTTCCCTCTCCTCTTTCCCCCCCATTTCCTATTTATTTCTCTTTGTTTAATTCTTTGCTGCATAAATTGAAGTCAAATGTGTTTGAGAATGGTCTAAAAATACTGTTTATGTGACTATGACCAAAATACCATGCTTCATGTTTAGATTTCCCTTCGAAGTATTGTGTATCTTATGTAAAATTTCCTGGCTTTCATATTTCATTGGTCAGAGAATGGAGTTGTAAGACAGTCATAAATAGTGTGATTCCTTACAAGGCACAGACTACCCATGGCGGGGTCCCAGTAAAGGTTCAGACTAATAGATTAATTGGTATAAATGAATCAATATAGATGCACTCATGTTTTTACAAAACAAACAGCAAATCAGCTGTCCAGTGTGACAGCTCACACCTGCGATCTAAGCTTCTCAGAAGACTTAGGCAGGAGCATGGCAAGTTCAAAGCCAACCAGGGATTTAGTCAGATCTTGTCTTAAAAGAAATCAAAACAAACAAGAAGCAAATAAGGGGCAAACAAGTGGTATTTTGGTTTGCACTCGAAAGCCCGGAAGTAGTGGTAGCACAGTAGTGGTAGTCCGTACATGTTCTACTTACCTGTGCTGGTCTCAGTTCTAAGAGTAATGGATTCAGGGGCTGGGGATTTAGCTCAGTGGTTCTGATGTCTCCCTGGCAAGTACAAGGTCCCAAGTTTGATCCCTGGTATCACATACCACAGTGTGTAGAGGGTCAGGCGTAGAGGGTCAGGCCTGTAATCTTGAGACTTGAGAGGCAGAGGCAGGAGGATTGCCTGAGTTTGAGGCTGACCTGGGCTACATAGTAAGCTCAAGGCCAGCCTGAACTACAAAACAAGACTCTATCTCAAAAAAAAGTCTTGGATTCAATCTTGTTGAGAACCTTTTGAGCTGGGGTTAGTTGTTATCACACTATACTGAATGGGAGCTGAGACATGGGATTTGGCAAACTTTGATTGGATGTGGAGTGCGGCTCAAACCAGGGCGTGTGGCCTCAGACTCTCAGCATTTCATTTATTTTCCTCAGAGTTCTTCTCGCCAGAATCGCGGAGGGAGGAGATAGTCCACGTCAGCCTCTCCCTGCTTTTGATTTCCCTGTGTTTAGACAGGCCGTGCCATGCATGGGACAGATGAATGCAGGTGTCCCACACTAGCCACACAGTGTGGACACAGCTGTCTGTGTGGGGACCATGCTGAGCTCATTCCCAGGAGACAGCCTCTTTATTCTCCCAGAATACTTTGCCTTCAGTCTCAGAAGATAACAAGAACACCCTTTCCAGCGACTGTGTTGAAGACCTTCTTCCATTTTTGACCTTGTTGAGCTGCTTAATTTTCTTCAGGGCATATGTGCTTCTCCAGAGTCATCTCACCAGAAGGCAAACTGCAGAGCAGCAAGGGTAGCATCCATCTATCCCTTCATATTGCACAGGACACCGTTGATTCTTCACCATACCCTGGTGAGGCGGGTACTTTTTATTCCAGTTTCATAAGGCAAGAGCCATTTCCAAGATTGTGCAGCACGGGCTTCTACCGTGACACAGCTTCTGGTTCTTGGCCTCTGTCGCTGTAGGGAGAAGACCATTGATTATTCCATATGCTTCGTATCCTCCAAGAAGAGTTTGGATTAGGCGTCTCTTGGTGCATTATCAAAGTTACATAAATGCTGTTTGCTTACCAGCCCCATGGAACCTCTGTATTGATTTCAGTCCCCTCAGTAGGTGTAGTATATCTGTCCTCTCCCCACCCCCAGGTTGAAATTTCTGTAGGGAGCAAAAGCTTGGGAGCCCAAGGTGCAGAGGAAACACTTGGTCAAACCCCTCTGTAACTTGGCTTGGTCAGCTTGACTCTTTTGACCTGCATGGAAAGGAAAAGGAAGCCAGACCTAGAGTCGGAAATTAAGTCGAGTCTGAGTTTTGCATCTGTCCTGCTTTGCATACATGGAGAAGTAGTGAGCCTCTGAGCTTTGTTTGCTGATCATAGACATGGAAATAGCAGCGCCTCCTAACTCCACAGTGATTTGGAAGGCCCGAGCAGTGATTGAATACTGGGAACTACCTGGTCTACCTATATTAGCTGTTACTAATCCATGCACGTTTTCATGAATTCCTCTAGGTAATTGGTTTTCTGGGATGTTGCACTCCAGGGAGTACCTGAAATACAGGACAGGAACTCTTATCATAAAGTTAGATTAAGAGGTTTAATTTACAGAAACTATTATATAACACGGATATCAAATGTTCTTAGAGCAGACCACATAAAGTGCCAGAGAATTCTCGGACAGCCTCGTTCTGTCTGCCTCTCTCACCTGACTCAGGACCCCTGGCACATCATTCTGTCATTCTGAAGTGACCTCCAAAGCGGCAGTGAACACTGGCTTCCCGGGACCACCCCACGTGTGGTGAGCTCTATCGGTGACTGAAGGATCCCCTCAGTGGTCTCCCACCTTTTTCCTGCAAACACAGGTTGTGTTTTCCAGGTTGGAGAATTCACTTCCCACTATTGAGCTATTTTTCTAACGTGTTTTTTTTTTTTTTTTTAACTCTCTCTGGGAGGTAGAGTAATCACCCTAAAATGTTGTTGTCCTAATCTCTGGAAACTGGAGTATATTGGAGGATGTGGAAAAGGGAACTAGGTAGCAGATGGAATTATGATTTTAAATACTACTCAGCCAACTTTAAAGCAACGTGTGTTCTGCATTATTTGGAGAAGCCCAGCATAATCCCAGAAAGTCCTGTAAATGGAACGTGGCAGAGGCCGGATAGAGAGCAGCATGACAAAGACTCAGTGGACTGTCACTGACGTCGAAGGGCCGGGAGCTGGGGACTGCAGGCTGCTTCTAGAAATGAGGGAAAGAAACGCAAGGAGATGGACTCTTCCACACTGCCTGCAAAAGGGATGCAGCTCTGTGGACACTTTGGTTTTAGTCCACTAAAACTCATCTCAGACTTCTCACTCCCGATCTGGATAGACAGTCCATTTGTATTTTGCTAAGCTCCTAAGCCATGGTCATTTATGACAGTGGCCGGGGTAACTAATATGCTTTACGTAGATGTCGCTAGTCGTCACCATCTTGGTTCTTTCTTTTGTTCATGCTTTTTCTCTCTCTTCAGGAAAATATTACTTCCCAGGGCTCTTTAGAGTCTTTTTCAAAGAGAAGGAATGGAGTGTAGTGTAGGCAGCCCCTACTTATAGACGGCGAGTTGCACCAGCACTTACATAAGATAGCAGTTCACTTCCGTCACACAGAATGAGAGTTGGTGTCACAGGCTGGAAACAGAGCTCAGGTTCCACATGTGCGCCTGGGCGGGTAGCTGTGCTCTGAGGGTCGTTCAGACTGGAGTTCCTCCAGTGGCTGCTCCAGCGTTGCTGAGGCAGCCTGTTGGCAGTGTGGACTCTGAGCCAGGCAAGGTGTCACACACCTGTGCCCCGGTGTTCTCAGAAGTCAAGGCAGGAAGATTGTGAGTTCCAGCCCAGCCTAGGCACTTGGAGGCTTAGTAAGACTGTCTCAAAATAAAAAATAAATAAGGGCAAGGGATGTAGCTCGGTGCGAAGGCCTTGGGCTCAGTCCTTAGTACCAGAAAAAAGAAAAAAATGAAAGAGAAGAGTCTCAGATTTCATCCCAAACTGTCGGAGTGGAATTTGCATTCAGGCATACACATGTGATGGACACTCACTGAGCTGAGAAACCGCTGTAGAGCAGAGCTTTTGGCCTCAGCACTACTGACACCTGGGATGGACCAGGTCTGCTGTGAGGAGGGATAGCTCTCTTCAGGGCAGGGCACATACTAACCTCTGGGTGCTGCTGACCCCTTGCCAAGTGTAGCAGAACCTCTCTTAAGCTTTTAGAAGAACATGGCGTCAGACATTGCGAAGCACCCCTGGAGATCTCATACTGCTGTCGGTTGGGAACTCTTGGTGTAAAGGTATATGGGCCATTCCAGTCGGTAGGAAAGACGGCAGAGTGAGGCCTAAGCCCACCTGTAGTCCACACCTCGCTTTCACAGTGAGGATTTAGTTGTCTGGCGGCATCCAGGGCACAAGGTCTGAGAAGACCTGGGGAGGCTCTGTGCCTGACAAGGCCTGGATGACGGGCCCAGGACAGTCAGGGTCTCTGCCTGAGGAGCCAGGGCAGGGCGCGGTCACAGCACTGCTCGGCTGGTTTTCAAAGGAGCAGGGTGTCATCGAGGGTGAGATCCGTTTGGAAGGAGGAACTAAGGTGAATATTTTTGCAGTTGGGACACAGATAATTTCAGGAGATCCTAGGATATTTCCAAAGAGCATATACAATTTGTCCAATATATAATATGATTTAATTCTTGTTTTTTCCCATTCCTGTGCCCACCCTACAACCCCCACCCCTATATACATAAGCTTAGTTTCCTTTCTGTCACCACCAATTTTTTTCTTTCCCTTCTTTACTGATTCCTACCCCCTTTCCCCTTGAATATTTTTCATTTCATAATATCTGTCACACATTTTAGAACTCATCTATATCTTCAGCTCCTTATACCAGAGAAAAGATACAGTATTTACACATTTGTGACCTATTTATTTCACTTATGAGTATGTCCTCGAGGGATGTCCATTTGAGTATAAATGACTCAAATTTATCATAGTTTGTGGCAGAGTAATACTCTATTTTATAAAAAAAAAAAACCCTACATCTTCTTTGTCCAATCTCTAGTAGAGTATTTTGATATCAAGAGTTCAGTGTCTTCTCAACCAGTCATGCATATGACTCTTGTAGATATTTTTTAAGCACAAAGTTTTGGATAATATCTACGACATACTGATATTGTTCTTTTGGATATCTGCCTTCTCTCTGCCAGCATCTTTTTGTTGGTCACCTAAAATCTCAGGAATTGTAAGTCTGCCTGTCTCGATTTTATACATTAAAAGTAATGCTTCTGTATTTATAAAGACTATATAGTTGCCACAGTTGTGTTTATGTTTGCATGTTTAAATGTGTATGTATATACACCTAATGCATGCATAAGTGTATGTGTATGGGTATGCAGATGGATAGCGATCTGCCTGTGTGTCTGTTGGTCTGTGTGTCCATCTGTTGGCACTTCTCACCTCGGTGCGGTCTTCACCTGTTGTTCGGGCTTCTGCAGTGTATTGTCACAATTGCTTCTCTGCATCCTGCTGTTCACTTAGCGACAGAAGGAAGTGATCTTTATAGAATGCGAAGCAGACCTGCCTTTACTTTTCTAATGTGTCAGCTAAGAGTCCTCCTCTCTGCCCTACTGCATCTGTCCCTGTCTGTGCGAGGATGTCCATTGGCCTTCTTCTTTTGGCTCCTCTCGGGGAGATCACTGCCAGCCTCCTTGCTGTATCCAAGAAGCCAACTGTGGCGCTGCCTCAGGGCCTTTGCCCCTGTTGCTCCCTCTCCCTGTAATTCTTCTTCATTGATAACTGCATGGACTGTATCCTTCCTTTGCTCAGGTCTCTGCTCAGCCATCTTACCTTCCTTGTGGCCTTTCTTGTGCCACTTAGCCTCACCCTGAATACCGCTGGTCAGAAGAGCACCATGCATCAGAATATACTGGTAAATGACAGTGTTGCCATGGAAACATCCTTAAGGTCCGAGGTTACTCCATCCCCACTCAAGTTTCTTGAGTGTTAGCTTCTTAGCTCCTAATTCTCCCTTTCTGCAGACAGGATCTGGTAGTGATCTGGTGCCACAAAATGACCTTGGTGCTTGGTGCTTTGGGTTCAGTGAAAGAGGCGCCTCTTCGACACTAGACAGTCCCTGCTAGTTATGTACACCTCCCCCAGGTGGTGATCATCCGCCATAGGCCAATTCCCAAGTTCACCTTCCCAGAGCTCCAAGGCCTGAGTGGCTCTTTGCTCTTTCCAACCTGGATTAACCTGCATACTTTATCCCTCAGGCCTCAAGTGAGAGGCAGTATAAAGGATCTACTCTTAGAAAACAATAAACAGATATCAAAATCTATATAGAGAGCCATGTTTAAGACAAATTTAGATACAGGTGGCTGTTATTTTTCCTTTATACTCTTCAGAGCGAAGTTCTTCATTTTTGTTCAGATACAGAAAAGGTATTGGCAGGTGGCAGGTTTTTCCTATCTGGTGCTTCTATGACTACCCCAGTGCAAAACAAAATGAGCATACCATGTTACCCTGTATATGTGCTCAGGCATTTGATTTTAGGAAACATAAACCATATCCCTGGTGTCGGATGGTGCATCATCACTTAGAATCTGAAAAGTGCATGGCAGTGTCAGCTGGCAGCCCCAGTGACCTTGCCCTGGGCCATGACTTCCTTACTTAGCACACGATAGTGAGCCTGTTGTTCTCTACTTCTCAGTTCCCACTCACTTGTGGCTCATTGCTTCAAAAGACAGAATTTCTTGATATTGTGCCCCTTTCCAGTTTGCCTACCTCCCTCTCCCAAGACGCAGTGCATTAGAGGACCTTTGAAGAAAATCACTTCCAGAGGTTTGAAAGTGAGTTTCAACCTTCAAACTTGGTTAGGATCCTTCTGGTTCTGACATTCAGAGACCCCAAGTGGCATCTGAACCAAGCTTTAATCAACAAGGAATTTGGTGGTTCTTGTATCTGCAGAGCCCCAGGTGGGAGGGAGGGGCCCTTTAGAGACAAATATAACTTCATTAGAGCTCAGTGGCCGCAGAGTCTTCTTCTAGGTTCTCCTTCTGATGTGCTTGGCTGCATCCTGAACTCCACCCATGCGGATGTAGCTTTCCCCGAGTACAGTTGGAAGAGCTAACTGTATTTATCCCAGAAGCCTTCACTGCGGCTTTCTTACAGCTCGTTCGTGGTTAAGAGCTGTGGAAACATCTGTCAAGCATCCTTGTCACCAGGATCCTTATGTGAGGCTCCCTGCATCATGTTTTTGGATCAGAGGTAGGAGTAAGATTTTCTGGAGGCAGAGAGGAAGAGACACAGAGCCTTTTCCCAGAGCAAAACCAGGATATGGTTATCAAAGAAAAGAAATGGATGCTGATGCCAAAACAACAGATGTCTGTTTCGAGGCTTCTGTTCAAATGCAATCTTTTGCTGAAAGACAACTGCATAAAGCAGACTCCCTGAGATTTCCACTGGCCTGAGTCAGGGAGAGGCCCAGGCTGCGTTCCGTGTCTTTCTCCTCAGGGGGACTCCCTGCGCAGGGCAGTGCCACTCTCTGCGAGCTCCTGCCAGGGCCACTCCACATCTCTTCTCTGCCTCAGAAAAAAGACAGGAAAGGGAAAAAGATAGAGAAGGAGAGCAAGAAAGAGACTTCTCTGGTCTTTGTACCCAAGATATTAAATCCCAGAAAAAAAACATCTAAAGAACCTGCTGCTCAGAAATTGTTAACTATTTATTTAGCATCTTTTCTGTTCCTACCACTTCCTCAGTAACCCTAGCAGCTGCCTGGGAAAATTTAAAGGGATTGTATATCATGTAAGAGAATTCTTTGATAGCAAGTCAGTTCCTCTCCTCACATTAAGTCTTCCTCCTCTGATTCATTTGAAGTGGAGAGGGAGAGATGATTTGACAGTTGATCAGTCGTACTATAACTAGATAGCACAGGACTTCTCGAACAGCCTTGATTCGATGCCATTTGATTCTTTTCACTTAAGTATAGGCCTGCGATGTAGAATTAAGAGTGTTTGACTTTTTTATGCTTCTGTGGGATCATAATCCGTACTTTGAATTATTAGAACCAACTCCGTTTTCTGTGTGACCTTTGGATTTCTTGAAACTCAGGCTGGCTCAGCCTGCGTCCTTCTCCAGGCCTTTGTCTGTCAGGCCTCGCTCCTTGGTGCTTTGGGACCCGGCCCGCTGTCCTGTGTGGACTGAGACTTGGGCTCTGTCCTCGTTTCCGCGAAATGGAAGAACCAAGAATAGTACCAAAATATTTGTGATTGGCTGTCCAGGTTTTGTTAGGATTGTATATTAGAACTTGTTTTCATAAAGACACTGAGATACCCCAATTTCTTACAACTTGTTTTAGGATTTTCAAGACTTTTCCCAAACATTCATTTCAGAGAAGGACAAAATTTTAAAACATACAGATTAGACGAGAAGCTAACTTTTATGATTTATACTTTCCAGTAGCTGTGCTTTGCTTAAATACATTGCTTAAATAATACTCGTTAACTTCCATGGAGTGCTTATGAGACTAAAAGAGAACCTTGGGGAATCTCCTCTGCCTGAATCAGTCCTCCAGTGACTCTGTTGGGTCAGGGTATTTATGGGAAAATGGAGACTCAAGGAGGTGAGAATGACTCCCTGAATACAGACCGCAAGAGATGCATCCTAGACTTGAGCATAGGTGTGTTGTCTTCACCACAAACTTATGTTGCTGTTCTGAGAGAAGAGATGCTAAGAGTATCATCACATCTACAGTCTCTAGTTGAAAATAGAAACAATTTTTTAGAGTCGTGGCTGTTTCTTGGGCCTGTGTGCAGACAGTGCTGGATCCTCTGGCAACTACTTCCACAATTGCATCCAACATATTTCTCCTAAAAGAATAGCTCCTGAGCTGCATTTCTGCACCAGGAAAGGAAGGAAGGAGACCTGCACCTTCTAAGCTGTGAAAGACTTTTGGTGAGCTCTGCCTGTTGTGATTTGGTGTCAAGGTCTCATCGCCTTGGATAGCTTCAGAGGGAAATATTGATTTTCCAAGCCCTGCTGTGAGCTGCCAGCTTCAGAGCCCTTGGGACACAGTGCCCCTTCCCTACACGGGGCAGCTGAGGCATAAGAACAGCCCTGGGCTATCACTTTTTAAAAGAAAGGGAGAGACAGTTGAAGGAGGGAAGGGAATGGGGGAAAATAAGAAACAAGGTATATTGTGCACAGGTACAAATTCTCAAAGATGAATGTGATCATAATCTATACCGAAAATGTACCAATAAGCTCAATAAAAATATTTAAAAAGAGAGAAAAACATCTCCTCTATCCAGGCTATTTCGAGGCACTGTGAATTGCAGAGATGGCTCCTGGCCTTCAACTTGCATGGGAGGGTCTGGACCCTGCTCTTCAGGGCAGGCTGGCAGCAGTGTCCCCCAGGGTCTGCTCTTTGATGTGGTGACATCACAGCCCAGTTATGTTTTGTTTTGTTTTGTTTCTGTTACTGAGGATCGACTCTTGACCTTACATTTGCAAGGCAGGCACCAGAACCATGGAACTATGTCCCTGGTCCTGACCCTCTTCTTATTCTCACGGTGAGGAATACTTTTCAGCTCCCAAGACCCCTTTAACAACTGCCTTAGGGAAAATGTTTTAATAAATGGTAGTTTGGGTGGAATTCTTATAGTAACATCACTGCTGTGCCATAAAGCTTTGTGACGTGAGTGCTCCTTAGACTTCGTATTGTGAAGGCCGTGATGCCAGGCACAGAGTAGAGAGTTTCCACAGCCCAGCTTGACTTCACTTCCTGTCCCCCTGACTACACCTTGCCAATCACACCTGTGAGGTTTCTTCCTGCCTCCTGTTTCTGCCTTCGCACCTCCCGTTATTCCTGGAGTTTTCTTCCTTGTATTTCCAAGAAAAATTATGGTGTTGTTGATGGAGCGCTTGTTATGCCCACCAAACAGCTGTTATTTCCCTAAACAGCAGTCGTGCTGATAACCCCACAAGAGGGAGACTTTTCTTATCCCCATTTACACAGGGGGAAACTAAATTTAAAAAGATTTAAATTCCTTGAGGCACAAGGGTATAACACAGCGGTCTTTTATGTGGGAGGTCCTGGGTTTGATCCCCAGCAACATTCAATCAATCAGTCAATCCATCAGTCAATCATGTAACTCTCTGAAGATCACTCTGGTCTTGAAGCAGGTCATTCTGAATCCCTAAGTCTTTCTGTCCTACTACCTGCCCAGCACTTAGTAGATCACTGGAAAACAGTGGATTTTTCTTGATTTATTGTTTAAGCAATGCATATTTTATGAAGACAGTTAAAATACTGAAAGCATTAAAAAACCTTCACCACTTAAGGATAACTATTACTAATAATGTAGTGCACATGTTCTGTAAGCTTGTAGTACTTACAAAGTGTATATAATTGATTTCTTACCGAATTGTCTTTTTAAAATAATTAACTTTTAATCTAAATGTATCTCAAGAATGTCTTCCTGTACTGAAAATATACTTATGTAGTATAGTTTTAACATTTTCATGATTATAAAAATAATGGAGATATTTGTCAATTCTGCCCCATAAAGCTGGGAAAAGAGTAGATTATCATTGTTTCAGTGAAGAAAAACCCATTCTAGAGCCTAACTGCACACAAATTATAGAAATGTGATGCAGGCAAAGAATGAAACAGAGCAAGCACCACAGTACAGCCGTGGCCACAATGACAGCTACAAAAATGGCCAGAGTACCAGAAGGCAGAGTGGATATATTTTAATAATATTGAGGTGGCAAAATCCTTTCAAATCAAGATTTTCTTATAATACAATACAGAAGCCTTAAGGCAAAGATTGATGCAGAAAACACAAGTTCCTTGGTAAGAGAAAAGACTCACCCACAGAATACATTAGTTTGTAAGGCTGTCATGGCAAAATGCCAGGGATCGAGAGCCTTGAAGAACAGAAACGGAGTTTCTCACCGTTCTGGAGTGTGGAATTCCAAGATCAGGGTATCAGCGGGGTCGATTTCTTCTGAGACCTCTCTTCATGGCTGTAGGTGGTCCCTTGCTCCCCGTGTCTGTCCGCGGCTGTGTCTCTGTGCAGGCCTGGCCCCAACTCTCTTCTGGCCAAACCAGTCAGCTTCGTAACTGGCACTGGGAGTACAGTTGCCATTTTCCCACTGCCCTGACCAGTGTATCACCCGTCACCCTTCCCACACTGTCCCTGTGGGAAGCCCCGTGGCTGTTGAGGGTGGTGAGTCAGGGACATAGCAGATGCTGCCGGCTTGGTTCCTTGGCCTCCTGGCTTCCGAGCTCCTGGTAGGGTTACCTGCTCGTGCTGGCCTAGGGATGCATCTTCTGTTGCTCATTCACCTTTCTCAGTTATTCTCCTTCCAGTCAACATCTCTTTTCTCTGGCCACGTTCCTGCGTGAGGTGAAGTCTTGCGTGTGTGTGTGAATCTCTTTCCTGATATCTGCTTGTAAATGTGCAGTCAGATTGGATGATGACCCACACATCTAACCTTGTTTAACTGAGTTACCTCTTATAGAAAGTTACCATTTTCTATATGCAGCCACCTTTTGTGGTTCTGGGGTGAAGACTTGGACATGAAATTTTGGGGGACTATGACTTGGTCCCATAAAAAAGCAAAAGCCAGTTCGGAAGGCTCCATGTGCAGGTGTGGGACTGAAGGTTCGGAGCTTTGCCCCACTACAGGGTGCCTGACAGCCTGTTTCTCCTAAGCTATGAGGGTGGGTGACGTGCCCACCCCAACCCACATCCGTCTTTCTTCAGCTCTCTTACTCTTTGCAGGTGAGTTATCATCGCGTCCTGAGGGTTATAGTCTTTTGCATATCTCTGCATTCATTCATTAAGAGATGCAATTAGAGTTCAATTCTTAGAAGCCAATCTTAAAAACAGCAGCTATGATGAACCCTTTATTATGAAAGTATCATGAGCTTGCAAAAGAAAAAGGAAATAAACCCTAGCCTACAACTAAATGAAAACAAGAAGACTTCCTCTCTCTATGGCTCATCTCCTGCTCCAGCTCTGCCAGCATCACTTCCCAGAAGGGAGCCACTGCCATAGCCTGCTGTGCTTCCTTTGCTTTGAGTGACTCATAGGCTAGATTAGGACTCAGAGTGACAGAGCAGACATCGTTGAGGAGAAGGTACGGGGCGCAAACACTGCTGGCCTGCAGAGACTCATGCCTCTGCCTGTCTGCTGGCCTGCTTGTGCGGTTCTTCCCCACGGGATCCTAGAAGATGCTGCTATCCCAGTGTACAGATGTGGAAATTCCTCTTTAGGAGAGGGACTAACTCTCCATAGTCCCAGAGCTTGGAAGTATTTGAGACAGATCTGTTAGAGTCTATATTTCCTTACTTGTTTTATTTTCATTGTATCTTTGCTTTGTTTACTTGTTTTATTTGGCATTAGTGTATGAAACTTCCAAATGACTGGATAGAGATCTAATTATTTGATAATATCTACATTGTATTTCCCCCAAACGAGTATATCTCGATCTGTATCTGTATTCCTATATCTATACCTTTACAGTATCTATAACTGTGTCTATAGACAGGTTACTTATATCTGTATATCTGCATCATGTTTCATTTGAGCACTTCTCTGCAGGGACAGCTCTGTGATCCACATTCTTTCCACATTCTTTCCTGCATCTACCTGTACAGAAAATGGGAGGAATATGCATTAAAAATGCATTTTGAAAAGCTGTCAGAGAGCAAGCTTCTTTATAAGTTCTTGGGGGAGATCTCCATGCTGTCCCCAACTAACAGCATAGATTTAGGAAAGCTCAGCTCCGTGTGTGTCCCAGACACATTGTCGCCCTTGATAAAAGCATTTAGTAATAAGGGTGGTGAGTCTCTGTACAATTACTATTGATAAAAGAAAATATGTGGTTTGACTGTGGGTATTGCTTTTGGATACTCTTATTTCGACTTCAGTTTCTATTATTAAAATAATACTTAGTATTTTTTTCTCTTCTTCAATGAAAGGGAAAAATAAATAACTTCCCTTTTTTCTTTGAACAGCTACAGAATCATTTTTCTATAAGATGTGAGAATTCTCACTGAGGCCAAAGATGATGATGATGATTCTTCTTTCTCTTGTTCTTTTTTATTCTTGTTCTTCTCCTTCTCTTCCTCTTCCTTTTCTTCCTCTTCTTTTTTTTAACTTTTCCCAAATGAATTCAAGTGGAGTGACAGGGTGGCTTTGGCTCTAAAACAAGACTGGATTCCTGAAGCGGTGCTTAGTGACAGATGTAGAAACCCTTGGTGTCTCAGGCCCAGCAGAGCCGTTGTCCTCCCACCCGTGCCTGCCCTGCAGAGGGATTCTGTGGGCAGAAGGCTGCCCTAGAGCTGTCCAGTTCAGCACCTGTCAGCACCTGGCTTTTATCCAGAGAGCAGATTCCAGGACAGGTGTTGTGATGTTGGGAAGGACCTGCAGAGAACAATGGTTTGAGCATGGATGGCAGATCTAACTTTGGGAAGGCCTATGAGTCTCCCTGAGAAAGTGGCATTTGAAAAGCATTGTAAAGGAGAGCAGGAAGTAAAGGGTGCACTTGAACTTGGGAGTCCAAGCAGAGGGAAGCAGCATGAGCAAGACCTCTTGGTGGAGAGGTACATCATGAATTGGAAGAACCAGAAGGCCAGAGTTCTGGAGCTCAGTGTGAAAGAGATGTGACTTAGATGGAGCCGGAGAGGATAGCCATGCAGGGGAGAGTGGTTGTCACAGGAGGGTGACATGGTCATGTTTATACTTAGAAGCAGCCATTCTGGTTGCCATGTAAGGAATGGATTGGAGAGAGAATAGGAATTCTTGGAAATAAGTGTCTGGTGGTGTATACTAGGAAGATGACAGTGAAAATGGAAAGACTTAAATGACTTAAAAATTTATTTGAAGGTGGTATTGGGAATTGAATCCAAGGCTTTATATATGGTAGGCAAACACTGTTAGGGAGAAGTGTCCCTCTCTCACAAGGAGGTGACTTTGAGTGACATCAGAAAGACAACACTGAAAAAATATGGTGTTGGCTTGCATTGTGGGCGTAGGAGAGAGGGGGGTGAGCAGGAGCTCCTGGGTTTCTAACTTGCGCACTGGCATGGGAGAACATTGTGCACGTTTACCAGTGTAGGGACAGTAAGGAGAGTGAGAGATCTGAGGCAGGTGGAGGGCAGATGCCAGTCAGCCTGTCCGGCATGCCCTGTTCCCACTTCTCAGAGAGCTGCTGACCTACTGTGTGGCTTTGGCTAGGTTTCCCTGTGGAGAGCCCTGCCCGCCTGCGGTGCTGCACTGTGGGCTGTGGGGCTAGTGCCAAGTCTTGCTCAGTGAGATTGCTTCTCCACAGGCTGCTGAAACTGGAGGTGAGGGGAGCAGTCTTCATCTTTGGTGTCTTGGGGCAGCAAGGGTACAGTGCCATGGCTATTTCCGGTCATACGTTAGAGAAGCTGGTACATAGTAGGAGAAAAAGAATTAGTTGGAGATAAAGAGACATGGGACATGGAGAAAGAGAAACCTTATGTTGGGATATTCCTGAATATAGGCGTGCTCATGTCCAGCTTTGTCCAAATTCTAGTTTCTTGAATGAGTATATTTTCTTTTATGTTTTAAAATTAGTTTGAGATAAGTTTTTGATATCTTCATGAGGCTCCTGATTGTTCCAGCCACACAATAAATTTAATTCCAGAAAGACTGAGATTCAGATAGTTTGAGACATCCATGTCTACATACTAAAAATAGACATTTGAATCTAGCCTTAGAGGAGAAGATAGGGATAAAGGATACTGATTTGTCAGCTTGATGGTAACATTTGAAGCCATGTTCAAGGTTATTTTGCACAGGAAACAAATAAGTAGTGGTAAAAGAAGAGAACTTAGTATTGGACTTTAAAATTGCATGGGAAATACCAAAAGATGAATTTATAAAGGAAGTGCAAAAGTTATGAGGAAAATAAGAAAAATCTAAAATTCAGTTTTATGGAACTGAGTTTTAAAAAGGAAAGAATGATCAACCATGTTGAATGTCTTGAGAAGATCTTTTAGGTGGACTCTAACAACATGTCTGTTGATTTAGACAGAGCTTGAGGAAGAGTCAGTTGACTTGTCAGATGTATCTCAGCATTTTGGGAGCTAGTAGATGCCAGATCCGCTGTCTCTAGTCACTCAGGAAGACAGGAATTTGGGCCTTGTTTAATTTTTGTTCACAGGGTCTTGGGCAGGCAGAAGCGAGGGCAGTGGGTGTCTCCTTTCACACGTATTTCAGGCACTGCAGTCTTCATTAGGTGCTAGAAGACATGCTCTGGAGATGGTCAATAACAAATCAACTCTATCCCCGTGGAACTCACAGTTAGGTAAGGAGACAGACGGGCAAACGACAAGCACAATTTAGGTTAATAAATGTGAAATGTGTCAGTTTGGATACTTTAGCTGTAAACAGGAGAAGACTTAATGAACAGTGACTTAGGACATTTAGATTTCACTTAGCAAGGAATCCAGATCGGTGATCCTGGGGGAGAGCCAGGGGTTACTGGTGCATGCGGGCTCCAGGCTGTTCCATCCTTCTGTTCTGCCATTGTTACCTGTTGGGTTTGGACTATGGCTTGTGGCAGCTGCAGCTCTAAACACCATCTCCCCACATCAGAGCATGCAAGAAGCAAAGGAAGCTTTTTTTTTTCCTCAAGCAGCTCTTGAGTTTTTTAGAGAGAAAATTCCCAAATACCCCAGTGTATTTCTTTACCATCTCACTGGTCACTACGGGGTCAGATTTACCATGTGTTTATTTAAAAAGGGTTGGGGGTGAAGCTCAGTAGTAGAGTACTGAGCAAGGACCTGGTTTTGAGTTTTATCAACAAAATTAAAAAAAAATCCATTTACCAGTAAAAACTACATGCCAGGCATTATTGTAGAAATGGAGTGTATACCATGAATACAACAGATAAACTTCCTTTTTAGATAATTAAATTAATATGTATACATAAGACAGGATTAGTGACACATATTTATAGTCCCAGCCACTCAAGAGGTTGAGAAGACCTCTTGAGTCCAGGAGTTCAAGGTCAGCCTGGGCAATGGGTAACATAGCAAAATCTCAGACTCGTTTTCCCTGTCTCTCTGTCTGTCTCTGTCTCTGTCACTATCTCTCTTTCTCATACACACACACACAAACACACACACACACACACACACACACACACACACGCATGCACACATACACACGTAGTTGATAGGGTGATAAATAAGACCTGCCCAGTAGTAAGAATGTGTAACCTCTGCAACTGTTGCTTACAACTTAGGGAACTTATTTCCTATTGAGGAAGCCTGATAATAGCTAAATATATAATATGTCGGGTAATGGTGGATGCAATGAAGAAAAATAAAGTAAAAAAGAAGACAACAGAAAGCTAGAGAGGACGGATGCTCAAGTACAGGCACAGGGGAGTGAGAGGAGGCTGCTGGACTGATGCGAAGGGCGGAAGAGGGAGCGAGGCACTTGGGGGCCTGGGTGGAGGACGTTCCAATCAGAACAGTGTTTATGCATAGCTTTGGTAGACCTGTTTAGAAGCTTCAGGGAGGCCAGGGTGGCTGCAACAGAGTGGAGAATGGGCAAGTCAAGGTTGAGTCAGTGATATGTCTCGAGGCTGGCCATAGAAGGCCTCTGAGTGGGGCAGCCAGCCCATGGTGTGGCTGAGCAGGCAGGACTGTGGTATGACACACACACACACACACATGTGTGGTGAAGAGCCAGTTGTAGGAGGACCAGTGAAAGAGTGAGGAAATAAATTGCGAGCTGACAGCAGTGGTCTGAGAGGCGATGGTTGTTTGAACTGGGCTGGAGGGTAGAAAAATGGCAAAGATTGGTTAAATTCATGGGTAAATTTTGAAGATGGGCTGCAGGGTATGTGAGGCAGTGATGGCTTGATGAGCCCTGGATTTCTGCCTGGGCAGCTGGGACAATAGGATCATTGTGTGCTGAGGAGGAGCAGCTGCATGGAGACGAGAACTTCTCTGCCCTCCCTGCTGGACATAGATGCCCAGTGAACACTTGGATGTGTGTGTCTGTCAGGTCCTACAGCACTTAGTCATTGCAAGTGCCAGCACACTGTCTTATGCCAACCATGTGTCATCCTTTAGGGTTGAGCACATTAGTGCAAAGGTGAATTCTGTTAGAAAAGAAGTGGGTGATGAGGGAAGAGTGTCAGGATATGAGGAAGAGTTTGTGCAGAGGCTTGGAAGAGAGAGACGATGTGGTCTAGACACTTCCGGTGGGTAAAATCAACTGACTGTTCTCTCTAATATGCCTTCAGGCTGCATTATTACTGATAAGAGATTGGGGCTGCATTAGTCAGCTTTCTGTTGCTGTCACACATACCTGAGGTAGGTCAACTGAAAGAGAATATTAATTTTGGCTGACATTTTCAGAGGTTCAAGTCCATGATAAATTGCCCGTGTTGTTTTGGGCCTGTGATGAGACAGTACATCCTGGCAAAACATGTGGAGAGGTAGTGTCTCTCCTCCTGACAGCTAAGAGGCAGAGAGAGAGACGAGAAGGGTCTGACACACCCTGACTTCCTGTTGCTAGACCCTGTGTCCTAAAGGTTCCATTACCTGTCTATAGCACCACAGGCAGGGAACTAAGTCTTCAATATGCTGGTCTTTAGGAGACATTTTGGATCCAAACTGGGGCTTTAGTGTAGCACTAGCTGTACCTCGGGGATTTTGGGGGCATGCGCACATACTCTCAGTTGGGAACTGCCTTCAAGAACGACATTTTCAAGGATAACCATAGTCTATTTCTTAGTCATCCGCCAGCACATGCATGCATAACAATTAAATGCCCTTCTTTCACCCAAAGCAGTACTTTTTCCATAGATCATATTCATGTGCATAAACATCCACAGCTGACTGTGGCAGGATGCATCCGCCAGCCACACGTGAGCCGCTCCAGGAGCCTGCTGCACTGTGTGCTTGCGAGGCTGGGGGTTGGTGGTTTTCCCTGCTGTGTTCACAGCGATACCTGTTGAACATGCTTGGTGCTCTCTGTAATGTGGGGCTGGGGGATCCTGCCCTGTGCAGGTCTAGATCAGAGAAGGGGCAGGAAAGGGGAAGAGGGGGCTGAAGGCACTTCACAGTTTTTATCTAGAGGTTGGTTCTGGAGCCACTCTCAGAGGAATGGGTGTATTTGTTTAAGGATTCAAATGCATATTTATGTCAAAAGTTTTTTCATCCCTTGATGAGATATATCCAGTGGAAGGAGAGCAGGAAGACATGGGGGGGATTTTATATACTGTCTTTTCATTCATAACCAGACATTTTAGGAACCCAGTTTTATTCAGTTCTAACCCTTTTATTGTGACTCTCTGCGGTCAGCGTTTTGGCTGTGTGCAGTCTGTCTGGAAACTCGGATTTCCCTGGTTAACTGCCCGAGGGATTCTTTGTGGAGAAGGTTGACACAAACAGGTTTTTCAGCAGAAAAGACGACTCAGCCCCCTCCGTCTCGAAACTGGCCTGCTGCCTTGTGCACCTCACAGCGTAAATCGCCCTTGTTAGAGCCTGCTTCCCTCCAGACCTCGGAGGGCACAGAACCCAGAACACAGGGCCCTGTCTTTCTGCATATTTCCAAGGCTCCATAGCAACGAGTTATCTGGTCTGCCAAAGACATCAGGTAATTGATGTATATTCTCACTTGTCGTTTCTTTATTAAAAACATTTTATTTGTATATGTCTAATACACAGACGACCTGAAAGATACTCTTGTTCTTTTTCTTTTGTTTTCTTTTGCTTTGTTTTCCAGTGAGTGCGAAATGAAGCTGGCCTTGTGGGAAATTACCTTGGTCTCTTAGACACAATTCTTTCTTTTCTGTGCGCAAGGGCGTGTGGATAGAGAGGGACTCAGGGAAGGTCACAGCATTTAACAAGCTATCTCAAGTGGCTTTGGGAGAAAGAATGAAGTAGCATCTGCTGAACATTTAGACTGCCTGGGAAATATGGTATGGTGGAGGAATGCGGCCTTTGGAGCCAAATGCTTGGCTGCGCCTCCTACTTAATATGTGGCCTCAGATGAACTACTGACCTCCGATTCTTCCTCTCTGAAACGGAGGTGTTGACAGTACACATTTCACAGAGTAGTTGCAAGGATTAAATGATATAGAACATTATATTGTGGATAAAATAAATATTAAAGCAAAGTAAAGCAAGGTATGGGCATGAGACATACAGAATCTAGCAAATGACTTAAGCCCTTGGTAGGTTTGGTTTTTGTTTTCCTTTCAACCAGTTATACTCCTTAAAATGTATGTTCCTTTTCTTAAATTCTCCCTGGATTATGACTGAGGAGCCATGTTTATCTCATTTTGAATGTTTATGGTATAAACAATCTCATATCTGTTGTACTGATCAGCGTGCTAGAGATGTGTATGTAAATCATAAATCTTCGAACAGTGGACTCTGAGTAGGGAACCCTCTCAGAATCACACGTGATCAGTTGTGCTCTCTTCATTGGGGTCCACACTTTCCTAGAAATACACCAAAAGTGATGTGTCCATCTTCCAGGTCCTTTTTTCCTTCAAACTCTTTTCTCCAGAATGTAACCAGCGAGAACTCAAAGGATGTTCTCTGGCCTAGGTGCGGGGACTTTTCTTGGGGCACTATGCCCTTTTCCACGGTTCCTGTGTGCAGACCATGTCCGTGTGGCAGCGGGCATGTGGCTTCAGCCCTTCCCACCCATCGTTTTCTTCACCAAGCATTCCCTTTGTTCAGCACGTGACTCGAAGTCACCTGCCTTTTAGAAAGCGGAAACTGGGCCGGGGATTTAGCTCAGTGGTTCCGGCGCCTGTCTTGCAAGCGCAAGGACCTGGGTTCAATCCTCGGTAACCACATACAATACTGGGCGTGGAGACTCACCCCAGCAGCAATCAGTACCACATACCACAGTGCCGGGCGTGGTGGCTCACGCCTGTAATCCCAGCACTCGGGAGGCAGAGGCAGGAGGATTGCTGTGATGTGAGTTGGAGGCTGAGCTCAGGGCCAGCCTGAACTACAAAGTGAGACCCTGTCTCAAAAAAACCTAAAAAAAAAAAAAAAAAGAAAGCGGAAACTGCCCGTGACACCCTCAGCAGAAGGGAAGAAGGTAGGGGTGGCACTCAGGAAAGACGAGGAAAGTCACGGAATGCAACGACGGTGGCAGAGATGCTGATTCCTTGTTCATCACCAAGTTTCAGCAGCTACATTCCGGACTGGGGCACCCGTGGCACAAAGCAAAATTAAACGAAGTCACTAATGATTAAGTTTCCATGTGGAAGAATTGTAACTGAGTTCTCACGGCGAAGCTACCACCTCAGCCTGATGAAGAGCCGCCTCATAAAATCCCTCATCCGGGTTTAAAAGAGGTCACGTCACTGGCCACTTCATTAATTCGTTGTGAATTAAAACAATGCGTTTATTGAGTTCTTGGGCATTTTAAAAGTTAATAACTTCCGAAGGCTATTTGGTAGCTGAAACTTCTAGTCACTGTATGACAGCTTTCAGTATTTTTGCTGCTACATTTCAAAGACATTCTCTCCTCAACTATCAGCTACTGCCCTTTCTGCCATCCTTTTATTCTTCCTCACTTCTTTTCTTCTTCCCTCCCTCCATTTGTTTTTTTTTTATAGAAACAGTAACCTGTGGATGTCATTCTAGGAAGACCCAGCATGTTCTAAACTACTTTGTTTTTTAGATGTACATTTTTGGGACAGGGTTTCTCACTTTGTAGCTCAGGCTGGCCCTGAACTCACTGTGTAGTCCAGCCTGGTCTTGAACTCGTGGCGATCCTCCTGGCTTGCCTCCCAAATGCTGAGGTTACAGGTGTGTGCTGCCACGCTGGCCAGGTGTGTATTTGTACAGGAACACACTGCTCTGTTGAATGCCTGGGTGTACAGTATTTCTGAAAGGTGTTTTCACAGGAGTCAGTTGGAGGAGGGAAGAGTTTCCTTATCATCTCGTTCATTTGTTCTGACATTATCAGCTCAGTCTTGAGATGCATCTCAAAGTGCTGATTTCTTTGCCCTGACCACAGTTGAAAAATAGCCTTTGCCTTTTTCAAGTTGTTAACATAATTGTTGACTATGGGACATGTAGAAAATATCCAAAGTACATAGAGAAAAAAATTAATTCTCCTATAATCCTGCCATCTCTGGGATTTTTAAAATGACAGTAAGGATTGAACCCAGGGCTTTTGCACTGAGCTATGTCCCCAGCCATTTGTAAAGTATTTTTTTTTTTTTAAATTTTGAGACAGGGTCTTGCTAAATCACTAAGTTGATAAGACTGGTCTTGTGCTACCTCAGCCTCCCAGACTTTTGGGATTACAGGCATGTAGCACCATGCCTGGTTAGAATATTTCCTTTCTGTATTTCTGTACACATATATTCATCATACATTTTTAACTGTGGGTGTTATCTCAAATTTAAGATTGGGTTTTGAAACCTCTATTATCCTTTTTTTCTGGAGTGATGAAGGTCAAACTCAGGATCTCACACATGCTAGATAAGCACTTTACCACTGAGGTACACTCTCTGCCCCCTGTATTTTCCTATTTAAACAGAATGTTAGCATGTTCCTCTGCTTCTGAGCATTGTATTACTTTCCATTTATTTTTGGCTTACCCCACAGTAAGAAATACATTTAATAAAATGACCTAGTGCAGATACTCAGGCACTTAAGAAAGCAGCTTCATGAAACTGTAGTTACTCTACGTGTGACATAGTTTTATCTTTTTATTCTTCTTTTCTATTTAATAAGCTGGCCATGGCCCACTAAATTAGTTTCATGACCCATTAATTATATGTGGCCCACAGTTTGAACATTACTCCTTCATATGTGAATTTTGTTGGCCATGCAGATTTCATCGCATGGCATGGGAGTATTATCATGTACTTTACTGGTGTCCAGAGTTGGACATTTCAGTTGTTTCAGAATTTTCCTGGTTCTAAAACACTGCGGTGAAAAAATGGGTGCAGGATGCATGTGTGCATGAACACACACACACACACACACACACACACACACACACACACATAGAGAGAGAGAGAAACACGTGCGTACTTAGGATACATTCCTGGGCATACATTACAGATCAAAGGTAAAGAGTTAGAATTATTTTTTTTTTTTCTGAGACAGGGTCTCGCTTTGTGGTTCAGGCTGGCCCTGAGCTCAGCCTCCACCTCACATCATAGCAGTCCTCCTGCCTCTGCCTCCTGAGTGCTGGGATTATAGGCGTGAGCCACCATGCCCGGCACTGTGGTATGTGGTACTGGTTGCTGCTGGGCGTGCGTCTCCACACCCCCGGTTGACCGGGGGATCGAACCCCGGTACCAGGGGATCGAACCTGGGTCCTTGCACTTGCAAGACAGGCGCTGGAACCACTGAGTCAAATCCCCGGCCCAAGAGTTAGTATTCTTTAAAGAGCATGTCACTAAATTTCCTTCCAGAAAGCTTATATAAATATTTGCACTCTTAAAATCTGTGCATTAGGATGTCTTGTTCTCCCTGTTTTTGCAAGTAGAAACTGCATACTTTGAGTTAACTTAAAAGAGAAATGTTTGCAGCAGTAACTGGTCATATCTATGACTGAAATTGCCCTTCTGTCTAAATTGTATTATGCTACTATCTCATGCAGCATCCATTGTAAGTGAGCTTAGCAGTGGCGTTTCTCAGGTATGCTGGCTGCTGAAACAGAAGTGCATAATTCTACAAAATTTCACGACGCTTTATAGATCCGCCATGTCGTTTGTTCTAAGTAGCCAGTGCTCTTGGGAGTATGGATTTGGTACCTGTGCCTCTCACAGTGTTCAGGACAGGTCTTATTTTCACCACACCTGCTCTTGACAGGTGTGTCCCCATTTTGTATTCAAGATTTCTCTTTTAGAGCCAGAATGTAAGAGTAGGTATGGCTGGCATTTAGAGCAACTATCACTCTTTGTTCAGGCTATGAAATTAGAGTTGTCTGCCAACAAGGACATATACAAGTTCCATTTTATTTTGCTGGCACAGCTGGAAACCATCTAAGTGTACACCAGTCTGAGACCCCTTGAATAAATGATGGTAAATCCACAGAAGGGATACAAGGCAGTTGTTAAGAAGAACGAGACAGCTCTGTCTATATAGACTTGAAGTAATCTCCCAGGACCTGTTGTTGAGAAAAAGAAGCTGCAGAGTGCTACACAGTGTAGATTCTTCATATGATGTATTACCTTAAAATATATATGTCATTTCAATTAAAAGTAGAATGTCAGTAAGTATCTACGTATTCTAGAAACATTTCAATCATAAAGGAATTTTCTTGTCTAATATCCACTGTGCATTGTTCCTAGTTAAGAATTTTGGGACTAGGGATGTAACACAGAGGGAGAGCCTGCTCTTCGTGCAAATAGGCCCTGGGTTCTCAGTCCCAGCACTGCAGAGAGAAAGCAGCAAAACCCAAACCAAACCAAAACAACAAAAGCTCTGAACTGAGTTCTCCCAGTGTGGGAGAATCCGTGCCAGTCAGTCACCTGTGATGCACCCAGAGGGGGCTGCTCAGTGCCGAAGCATGCCGGGCAGCACTCCTCATGACTGGAGTTCCAATCAGTGTTTCTGGTTTGCTGATCTTCCAGCTGTTCACTCCTGGAAACACTTACTCTTGCACACACTTCTTAATAAGAAGAAATCAGTTCAGCATTGTGAAGCAGAGCTGGTGCAAATGCTGGGGCGAGCCTGAAGAGAGCAGCTTTGACTTCCTGTGGAGGCCCGGACATTTATCACCGAGTTTCATTCTGCGCTTGTGGACTAACTATATTTTCAGTAAGTTCAAGTTCAAGTTTTAAAGTGTTTCTGATGCAGATTCAGTTCTATCTTTATGACCTTGGTCCAAGGGACTACATCTCTTTGTGTTGCACTCTTGATCTTGAAAAGTGGAATATATAATACTTTTGTCACAGGGCTGATTGCATGAAATGAAATGGAGTTTGTGAAGAGCTTAACCGTTGGGCCCATGACTGAGTCATTGAGAGCTGTTTCTGATGATGATGATGTTTAGGGGAGGGAAGGGATGTGTCAGTGGGAATTAAAGAAGGTGTCTTGGTGGAGCAGGGCAGGCAGAGGCAATGCAGACCCTCAGAGGTAACGAGCCAGAGACCCAGTTGGACAGTGGCTGTGCAAACCAGAACTCCAGAAGTTTCCAGTGTTTGCTTCCTATTGTCCTCTGCTTGTAAGTAATAATAACTAGAAGCACCCTTCAAAAGCTTTAGTCTGACTAAAGTCTTAACTTTAGTTAAGGTGCATCAAGGAAGAGTCCCTAGGAGTCAGTCTGGAAATAGGAAACAAGGAATCCAGGGAGACAAGTGACAAAGATAGAATATAAGGTTAGGAAAATGACCTCAGATGCCTAATGGTATGAACACCTTTTAACTTCTGGTATTGACTGTGACAGCTAAATACTTGCACCTCAGACCCCTGAAGCTCCAGCCTTTCTGTGAAAGCCACGGGCACCCACATCCTGCTGGCTGGGTGATGCTGACAGTGTGGAATATTCAGGCTCCATCCTCATAGTACATGGATTCTCATCCTCTTTTAATAAGGAATAGCTTGGTTGAACTGGGCAAGGAGAAAGGCAGTGGGGAGGAAGTTACTCCTCGGATTTCAATCCCAAAGACAGATTTCCAAGTACAAATTAGTGCTGCCTTGTATTGTAAGAGACTTGAGTCCTCTGATTTTTCACTCATTTCCTTTCCCTTCTTGTTGTCATGGGGACTTCTTTTCCCTGAGTTATTACATCTTGCACTTCAGCAAAAATTTTTATTGCTTCGGGACCATCGAGTCTCATGTGGGACATTTTTCACTGCTCATGGTGTAATACACAGAGGTAATTTCTTTCAAATGATTTTTGCTTGAAGTGGTTTTCAATGAATTGAGAAGAGTAAGAGCATGAATGAAGCCTCAAGTTTCCAGCCTCGAGTCCAGGTATGGAGCATTTAACGTGGATGGAACAATTGAGCTGGTGTCGTATAAATAGGTAGCAACTATCTTACTCTCTTATTTGACCACAAAAAGAAAAGAAAAGCATTATTTAGTGCTGTAATCTGTTTAAGTCTCTTCCCAATCACTTTTGAAAGTTTCATTCTATTTCTGAAACTGGGTGGTTTCTTCAAAGGGTAATAATTATTATTTGTTGGAGGTGAAGGTTAGTGGCTGTGCAGGGAGATGGTTAGACAAAGCGAGCTCTGTGACGGGAGGGGGTTGCCAGATTATGTCCTAGCTGTTTCATGGGAAGCCTCTGTTCTGAGCTGTCACAAGTGCCCTTCGAGGCTCTGAGACACGTGGCATTTTCTTTGCTCTAGAACAACTTCTTGGGTTGTTTTCTTGGTTCATTTCCCTGGCAGCTTCTTTCCTTCTTCTCTTTCTTTTTTGCCCTATGCCAGTTCAACTTTAGCAACTCTACCACCAAACAATATGACACACATGAGCTTTTTCATGCTAACAAAGTGGATCGTGTGATTTTCTAGGCTTCCCAGAACTCAGAAAAGCTGTTACGTTTCTGTTGTGGTTCATTCCCGTCAAAGGAGATGTGTTGAAACCATTACTTGGAAAGTGCAGGGTCAGGCACTCCAGGCCTGCCAAGAATGCCCCTCACCATCCAGTGCTGCACCAACACAGACCCTCGGTCAGAAGGGAGCAAAATGCTAGGAAAATATGCTTCTTTATATTATGTGCAACCAAAAGGCTTGCCTGGCACTATTAGATGTGTGTTTCTCTGTCTGCTGTCCTTTGCTGAGTGAACAGTTTTGTCAGACTCTTCCTTGGGAAGGTAAACCTCTTCCTAATGTTTACAGAGGAGCAGTTTAACCACAATGCTGCATTTCCTCTGGCCTCTCCCCATTTACAGTGAGCGAAGAAATACTGCGAGCTCATGAGTGTGGCCGGAGAGTGCCTCCCTGTTTCAGTCAGAGCAGTCGAGTCAGTCTTCTGGCTCTCCATTTGGGGGACTTATGGCTTTGAATATAAGATTATGAATGCAAATGTATTCATGGTTCTGGGGATGGAGCCCAGGATGTTACACGTGCTAGGCAAGCCCTCTACCATTGAGCTATAGCTCCAGTTGCAAAACCAATGTTGAACACATATTATAATGCTTTTCTCCTCTTTTTTCTTTTTTCTTATCCTCTTTGTAGCCTCCCGACCCCTGAGTATGAGTTGAGCAAGAGGAACAATTGCAAAGTGGGCAGCACTTTTAGAGGGCTTTTTACACAGCTGTCCTTTTTTCACAGCGATTGGATGAATGCTGCTGATGTATTTGCTCAGATGAATTGATATTCCCCTCCCGATTGGCTCATTTGGTGAGCCACAGTGGCCAGCCAGCTCTTGGGCTGACCTCTGCAACTCTGCCACCAAACAATGGGACGCATATGATTATTTTCATGCTAACAAGCACTGTAGAGCAACGAGCATTTTTCCTTTTCTAGCGATTCACAGTAACACCCGCCGACCTTCAGCTGGTGTTGTGGATGCCTCAAAGGATGGCTTGAGTCTAGCTGACCCTGTAGACTCCTCCATATCCCAAAGAAGCCATAGGAAATGGCATTTAACAGTAATCATCTTGTGCAATCTTGACTGATTTAACGCCACAACAGTGAAAAACATCCCACTATCTCGCTGGATGTAAACAGTGTGGCACTGTCAGGGATCTGCTCGCATCTGGCTGGTTCCTAGCTGTGTGATTTTGGAGAACTTACTCTGTGCCTCTGTTTTCTCTTTTTAAAAGCATTTGTATTCATGGTCCCTGTCTCCCACAACTGCTGTGAGGGTTGGATTAGCTCAGTCACTGTAGTGTACTTAGGATGGCACTTGGCACATCTGAAGTGTTATGTGATGCCAGAGGTATAGATCATATGCAGACTGACTTCACCTCTACTTAGAAATGTGCACTGTCTACAGGTTAGTGAATGTGTGGCTGTTCTGATCCTCCTATAAATATCTTCTGAAGGGAAAGAGCTGGGGCCCATGTGATCATAAACAGCACACAATGCTTGACCTCCATGTAGGGCCACACTGGGCTGTGTGGGAAAGACACAGAGGAGAGGTAGGCCTTACCCTGAAGGACAACCCCTGCTTTCCCTGGGGCCATGCACAATGTCATTCAGTATATACCCGACCATCCATTTTGTAAGAAAAGTCAGAAAATCTGAGTGTTAATATAAAATTGGCCCCTTTTCATATGGCCACAAAAAGGTACAATCATAACACATGCCAGGTGCTCCCATTTGTTCAGGTATCACAGCTCTGATATCAGATCTCAAATCTGAAATCACAAGTGTGCCCGTTGCCTCCTCACTTGTTGGGAAGAGGCCCCGGCACAAATGTGAGCAGGAATACTTGAGGCCAGGCTGGGACCAGAGCCTGCTTTCCTTCCTTGCTTCTCCAGAGCTGTCTATCGTCAGCCAGACACCTAATTATATCTATTATCCAGTTAATATTTACTGTGACTTCTGTTCCAGGGACTGTATAAAGTGCTCGGGTATTGCTAGGGATTTATGGCAGAGAAATCTGCCCACTCAGACCACTCAAGGGGCTAGTCGCAGCAGGTGTGTCTGACTTCCTGGCATTCACCGTACAAGCCGTGAGGTATGGGCAAGGTGAGCTAGTGCATTCAGGTGACCCATCTCATGGGACAGAGTTGTATCCCAGCAGAAGCCTTTGAGAGAAAGAAAGTGCTGGGCGCTGAAGTGGAACCTGATAGGGAATTTCAGCCTTTATTGGGATGTGGTAGAGGGACCAGAGGCTGCACGGGCCCAGTGGTGTATCTTCTCATGCTGTCTCCTGGGGGTCACGTGCCAGGCTGTCATGCAGCTCATCCATCTTGGAGTGTTCTCTACAACAGAGTGTGTTCTGTGGATTCTGAAGCAGGTTTCGTTTGTAAAGCCTGGTTTCATGTAACTGATTCTGTAGGATGAGTCACGCATCCATGCATTGAGGGGCTTAGCCACCAGCCCCTTGCTCTCTAATAAAAAAATTGTCTTCAGTGCTTGGGTATGAAACTAACACAGTCTATCTATGGGGATTTAGGTGATCATGCTATAGGACAGAGTAGTTCATAGTGTTTGTATAAATCACAAATCTGCCTGTTCCATAAGACATTACCACCCTTCCCTAGAAAAGAATTTGTTTGCTCCACTAACTTGGAAGTTTAGCATCATCCAGAGCTTTCAGGCTGAGTTGGATTCAGGGACTTGAAACTATAAGGACCCATCCCTTTCTAGTTCTTTCCTCTGCCCTGTGTTGACTTTGTTCTTAGGTGGGCATCCCTTACGCGGGCTGCCTGGCGAGGTCCAGATTGGCTTTTACAGGGCAGAAGAAAGGAAGCTCTAGGACTGATTCTCTTTGACTAGACCTGAGCCCCCTCCCCTTTCACGAGCTGGTGGGTGGGGCCAGCTTGTCTCAGACTAGAGGAACAAGAGGAAAAACTGGAAAACAGAAGACAGGTGAGTGCTAGGCAGACTGGGGTGTTGAGGAGCATATTCTTTGTCTGAGATCTTGTAACAATTTAATGTATTTAATTATTAAGTTCTACCTCATTTTGTGGTGGTTTTCTTCAATTCCCCTGTATCTGTCTTACATTATTAGGTTTTCATCACATGCTTCAGACTTGTCTCAAACAGTTCATCCCTTGTTGTCTGAGCAAAGCCCTAAAGATGTTTTCCAAGACATAAGGGGAAGCTAATTGGAAGGAAGACCCGAAACAATGTGGGAAGGATGCATTTTGAGAGTATGAGCCGTCTGTGTCGTGATGCCCTGCAGGGTGACCTTGGCCTCTGAATCCTGGACGTGATCCATCTAAACTGAGAAAACAAACTAGGCTGTGTGACGCTACTTCTTCCTGTCTGGAAGGAGGGTTTTGAGAGTGCTGCTGTAAAGATGTGTGTTGTGTAGCACACAGGAAGCTCCTGGCACTCACTGGATGCTCAGTAAATGTCCTCATATTCTTCGAATCTGTGTGACTCACTCTGATTCATGTGATCACCAAGAAGAACACGTGGCTAATTAAATCATGACACTACTTTTGCACTTGGAGTTTTACATTTTTGTATTCATTGAAAGAGCCTTGTTGTCCCTCGACATTTATCTTCTATCACTTTTGTATATTCCTACACAAGGAAAAAGGAACTGGTTGCAGTATTACTAAGATTTCCAAAGTCTGGCCCTTCTGGATCTACCTGAGCTCCTGGTGTCTCACTGTCCCTTTGCCCTGTACGATTGTCCTTTGTCCACCAGGGCTGCTGCTCTTGAAGCCTGTCTGCCCGTCTGCCTGCCTCCCTCTCCACTCCTCTCCCCTCTTCTCAACCTGCCTCTCCCTCCTTCTCTCCCTCTTTCCCTCCCTTCCCTCCCCCTTTTCTCCCTCCTTCCCATTCTTCTTTTCTTCCTTCTCCCTTTTCCTCTCCCTTTCATTCTCCCTCTTGCCCTTTGCCTCCCCTCTCCCTCTCTCCCCCTTTGTCCTTCATCTTGTTTTCATTCCTGTGGTAACTGAGGATTGAACTCAGCGCCTGTGCATTGAGCTACATCTCCGGACTTCAAAACATATGAGACAGGGTCTGGTTAAGTCCCTAATTTGTCTTGGCTGGGATCCAACTCAGGACCTTCCTGCCTCCATCTTTCGCAGTGCTGGGACTGCAGGTATACACCACTCCTCCCAGCTGTTAGCGTTTCTTGAAGCTTTCTGCATTGCTGCCCTCAGTTTGACGTGCATTTTGATGACCTGCTCAGACACTGACAGTATATCACAACCCTGCCAGTGGTGATTATGAGGCTAATTTTAGTTAGATTAAATTGTGAAGAAAAACATACAGTCTAGAGCTAGTGAAATAAGGCAGTTTGATCTTTTTCCTAATCCTTGTCCTTCTTTGCACCAGGTCCTGGTCCATAGCAGCACCAGGGCAGTCAGCTAACCTGGTTATGGGCTGTGCCCTGATACCACGGCGAATGTGTCAGGAAGCTGGTGGCTCAGTGCCTCTTGATGCTCGGTCACTTGTCCCAGGCTGACAGCATGGAGACTCTGTGCACCAGAGCTTCACACCCATGCTGGTGAACTCAGCTTGTATCTCTGCCCATTTCACCATGTTGGATCCGGTGACCTTTTCTCTTTTCACTGAGTGGCCCAAGGTTGTCCCTAACTTGGGTCTTTGCCCTCATCCTCTTCTTCACTAGTAATAGCTCTCCCCACTCTATGTTTTGTTGTTTGCAGCACTGGGGCTTAACCCTAATGCCTGTGTCTTTTACCCTTCCACTCAGATATTCTCTAACCTTTCCTGGGGGGTTCTTGGATGGGAAATTGTTGCTTTTCCTCTTGAGAACTGAATGGGAACACTTACGGCTGCTGCGGTGGCCAGGAAGGGCTGCCACAGATGATAGATGAGTAGAGTCAGGGTGTGGGAAATCCCCTGTGATTCTCTGGTCGCACCCACAAAGTCACCCCTCACCCCTCTCTTGGGGCTTCGCCTTGTTTTTGTCAGCCTGTCGCTCTTGCTGCTCATTTGCAGTGCACACAATGTCCCTTTAAGTGTCAGAAAGCCGCCCCCTCCCCAAGGCCCTCTCTGGCACACCACTTGGTTACTTTCCTCACACTTGTCACAGCCTGATATTATCTTGCTGGTTTTTCAGCGCATTTCATTAGTTTTTGAGTCCACGTTCAAATATGTATTTTTCCCATTTACCATGTTTCCTGATGAATCTTCACATGCCAGGACAGAGCTTTGCCTTTTATAAACATTTATTGCATGAATGATTGAATGAATGAACACTTAGAATTGCGTGATATTTATCCCAACCCTCTGGTTAGGAGGTGACTTCTAGCCACCCATTTTCTTTGCCTCCTTCTGAGACACTCTTAAAAAAAAAAAGCAAAACTCCAATGACTGGCTAGTGGGAAGCTCTCATGACAACTGGACTTCCTACTCCTGTATTCTAAGGAGCAGTGATATTTTTCATCAGAGTCCAGGTGAACTGGGTGGGCAGTGTCCTTAGCCAGCTGTTCCTGAAAAGCTCCGTGCAAAGCAGGACTCCCTGGGTATCTCTGTCTGGGATGTAGCAGGTCGGGGAGATTGTGATGCTGGTTATTGAAAGGCATCCGTTCATTCAAGCATTCTTTGTGGTTTCAAGTTTGGGTTCACGGACCTTTTGATTACAAGGAGAAAGATGCTATGTGGCATTGGCATTTCTCTGTGATTGAAGTGATTAAAGAAACAGCATCTCTTGGATGCTTCCCCCAGTCAGGTGGAGGTGAGACCCAGGAAGACTGTTTAACCAGAGCTCAGGATCCCTTCGGGGCCAAGGGCACATTTCTGCCTGTTTCTCTAATATAAATGTTTACCAGCTCTGCACAGGCTTAGGTGATATATTAGCTTTTTTGTCTTTGAGACAAAAATACCTGACTTACACAGCTTAATGGAGAAAAGGTTCCTTCTGATTGAGAGTACCAGAGGTTTCAGTCTGTTGCCGGCTGGTCTGTTGGAGAAGGATGATGGAACTTTTACCGCTGGCAGCCAGGAAGCAGAGAATGCGCGAAGAGCCAGAGGGAGGAGAAGGAGTTGGGGACACGCTGTACCCTTGAAGTGTGTGTCCTCAGTGATCTGCTTTCTCCAACTGGGTCCCCTTTTAATAGTCTGTTGGCCTGGTGGGAGGGGCACAAGAAAAACCAGAGGTGTGAGCGACAGCCAGGTGTTTGGCTGAAGTCTCTGTCTTGAAGAGGAACCTTGATTTTGTAGTGGGTAATGGAAACCACGCAAAGGAGAAACAAAGAAGAAAGACAGACCTTCACGTTTTCTTTGCTCTCCAAAACCCCTGGTTTTCATGGATGGGGTTTTCTTCCATTATTTCCTCTTTAATCTGTGTTCTAAGATCCAAAGAAGAATGTGGGGATAAATACAGTTGAAAGATATGCAAAAGTTTCTCCTTTTGAGGCCTATCATTTTTAGTTTTTCTCTAGAATCTATCACTATTACATTTTTGATTATCCTACATAAAGTTAGCGTGTGTGTATGTACTTTACTTTTGCAGAAAGTGTTGGAGTTGAAGGGATTTCTATTTTGGAATCATTTGTCTTCTTTCCTTCTTGTGTAGGACTTCAGCAAATGTTGCAAAATTCATTATACCCAGACATTTTTCTGTCCTATTTTGCATCTGAAAATCAGAGACAGATCATAAATTGTTTTTTTTATTGCTTTAAATGATGTACTCCTCAGTCTTTTTTGTTTTGTTTTGCTTTTCTATAAAGGAGTGCATTTACCTTGCCAAGATTTGATTTTAAGTACCAGCACTGCATTTTCTTAAAGGATGCTTTCAGGGAAAAACAAAAAAGGTGGGGGTGGGGAACAGTGGGTTGTTAGGAGTATATGTAGCTCAACAAAGTAGTTTGAGAGTACTTTTTCTGATTAAACTTGTTTGAACTTCAGAATCAGGAAGTTTTAAAAATAAAGGGAAGCTATTATATCATCTGCAAAATAATGGTAAAGAACACTCTGGAGTTTATAAAAAACCACTTGTCTGTATTATTTCATTTAATTGATTCAAATGAATTCAGGGAGATTTGTTTGTTGCAAATATGCCTGGTCTGTGCCAGGCGCTGCATGAGGAGCAGGCACGCTGCTCTCAGGGCGTTTGTGATGTCATGAGGAGAGCTGGGTGCACACAGGTGCTGTTGTGAGGCGGCGCTCAGACTGGTGACGGGAAGTTGGCTGGGCCTCTCGGTGTGAGTGACGGAGCCAGCTGACATGCTGGCAAGACCCAGGGTTGCACGTGAGTGTTCACACGGTGGGTCTGGCTGTACAAACGCTCCTT
>PVIR01009123.1:0-54219 GCA_004026965.1 Petromus typicus | reverse complement strand
CTTTTTAAGGGCAGGAGAAATCCAGAGGGATGCTTGTTTTACATTTGACTGTATCATTTCCCTATAGTGGACATTTTACCTTCGATCTCTGATAGGCTCAAGTTGACCCCCCAGAGGTCAGCCTAGTTCTTCTTGGTGGAAGAGGAATGCAGCTTCTCCCCAGAATCACTGGTATTCCAGCTTTGCTTGATTTAATTACTCCAGGTCAGTGTAAACCTTGCCTAGATCAGTGGTCCCAACCTTTGTTTGTCTGCAATTAGATGGTCCCATCTGGGGGTGATCTGGGACAGTGACATCCAAAGTCTGTTGCTTAGGCTCAGTCCATTTTATATAATCTTGCTTTTGTTGTTGTAACTGCAGAAAACCCTACTTCACACAGATAGGATGTTGGAAATGAAAGAAGGCTTTTTCGTTCTTTTGTGACAATCCCAGAATACTTTGCCTTGACTTTAATCTAGAACATGTGGAATTCGAAGCCGTCTCAAATGTACTTTCAAGGCCGCCATCATTGGTGATATTGGGCACTTGCTCTTCTACACAGAGCTGATTGACATGACTTCTTCACAGATGGGTCATAGATCTATTTCTTCACAGTTTGGGGATCTTTTGTGGTTAGTAGGAATTCTCCATCTTTTGAAATCTGAGACAGGGAATCATGCCTCATCAGGGAGAAAGAAGGCCCTGGCTTGATCTTTTAAAAATATATCTCTGCAAATGTTTGAAACATGTCAAAAATCTCAGTGGTGACCATCACCCCCATGATTCCAGTTTGCTCTGAATGCAGCCATTATAGCTGCTAACTTGAACACAATTGTCATTCTCCCTTGAAGTGACAGATTAAGTTCATTGAACAGGTTGAACATGTCACATGAGTTAGCAGCTTTGTGAGCCATTCTGTGTCACCGAAATGTGCTGCCAGTGGTGGCTCTTTGTCCAAAGGAAATCTCTAGAGCAAGTCACAACTCAGAAACTCTGGCCAGTGTTCTAGCTTTAGAAAACCATCTCACTCTTCACAGACCTCTATGAGCAGACATGAGTGATGGGCATATGTTTTAATGTGGTGATAATTTTAGGGAGGGGGGGAAATCCCACTTAGCACTCTGATTTTATTTTTTAATTTTAGTTTTAATTTTTATTAGTACATGTTTGCAGTGCCTGGTGATTACATTCATCACGGAGAGCTGGTACACATACATGACACGGTTTAATTTATTTTATGGTCCCTTTCCCTCTCTTTCCATCTCTTGTTCCCATTTGTGAAAAATCCAGGGGCCGGGGATTTAGCTCAGTGGTTCCGGCGCCTGTCTTGCAAGTACAAGGACCTGGGTTCGATCCCCGGTTACCACATACCATACTGGGCGTGGAGACTCACACCCAGCAGCAACCAGGACCACATACCACAGTGCCAGGCATGGTGGCTCATGCTTGTCATCCCAGCACTCGGGAGGCAGAGGCAGGAGGATTGCTGTGATGTGAATTTGAGGCTGAGCTGAGGGCCAGCCTGAACCACAAAGCGAGACCCTGTCTCAAAAAAACCTAAAAAAAAAAAAGAAAAAAGAAAAAAGAAAAAAAGTAAAATCTAACTCCCTGTTGTGATCACTTTAATGACATCTCACAAAATGTTCAGTTCAAGTGACAGTTTTGGGGTAGCCAACATTGCTTTGTGGATGGCACAGTAAATAGATTCACATCAAGTTAGCTCTTTGACCACAACAGTGTCGCCACAGCACCTGCTCCACCCATGCACATACCAATTCAAAGTGGCCAACATATTTTTCCTAATGTGCAATCATCCAAACTCTAGTAGATCCGCAGCCATGGTATTAGTTGGCAACAAAAGGGCACATAACATGCCTCCATGCACATCCTCCTGAAAAATTTTCCCAACACAAATGAGTCTTGCTGCCTTGTTGTCTACATTGGTAAACCTGGATTTCATATCACAGTGACTGGCTGGTCTTCTCTAATACCTTCTACCATCTCATCAACTTGTCTATTTGCGGTGCGAACCACAAGAAGAATATGCATCACCATTTGAACTGCAGCCTTTCCTAACGGTTCTCCACAGATGTCCTTCACAGCAGATAGGCTCAACTCTTCAAGAATAGTCAAAAACTTCTGAGCTTTAGGGTGCAGAGAGCCACTAAGATTGATGCTTCAGAACAGACACATTTGAGGAAGTGGTGGTCTTTGGAAATTGCTTCTCTTCTGCATGTTCACGTCTTTTTCTTTTGAAAAATGCCAGTGGCTTCTCGTTTAATGCAAGGTAATTGGTCTCCATGTGGCAAAGCAGTTTTAAAGATTTCTTGGCGTAGCTGGAAAGTTAGTTGCCAAATATTATACAAAGTGGGCTTGGAGAATGCGCATCGCCTGTTGCAGGGAATCCATGATTTAAGTAGAACTCTTGGTGTTTTCTTTTAAATGCAGCTTTCTTTTTGTTGACAGTTTTCACGTTTTCTGATGTCTCATATTTGGGTCTTCCCTTGTCTTTAGTGAGGCTCTCCAGTGATGTTCAATTCTTGTGCATTTTGGAGAGGATGAACTTGAGGCTTATCAATCCATGACTGAGACAAGTGTGCCTGACACCGCTCACTGCCTCCCAACTCCCTGCTCACTCCAGAAAGAATTCTGGATGCCCGTTTTCAGATGCACCTCCAAAAGAGTAGCTGAAAACCGCCTTTCCACGGGGCCTCCTGGGGAGTCACGGAAGTGTGTCTGATCATGAAAACTCATCTGTTGTTCTCTGAAGCCACCTAAGAGCCAGGAATGGAAGCTCTGTCCCAGAGATGCCAACCACCCACACTGTCTATATGAGCAGGAAGATGCCAGAATTATTTACCCAGACTAACTTGACAATCATATTTCAGAAGGTCAGATTGTACTGGTAAGAATATAAGTGACACATCCTCCTCTGCTTCCTTCTCACGCATGGGGAGGGTCGCTTATGACTTCGGCTGCCTACTTCAAGATTTTTCAGGTTAAGTTATATCTTTACAACTGGTGAAGATTTGCAGAGACAGTTTGGGATGAATGCAAGTCCTCATCAAGCTTCCAGAAGGTCCTAGAGGTGACATTTCATGCTGGAGGCCCTCAGCACCACCAAGGGACCCGGAAGCTGCTGTGCCACCACCACCACCACACACCAGAGGTTGCCGCCAGTGGAATGAGATTTCACTGTTGCTTCTGCTCAGCATCAGGGACTTCACACCAAGAACCCTCAGCAGAGCACCTGGTTAGCCAAGCTTGTGAAGATGGAGCACAGCCCGCCACCAGGGCTCTGAAGGAACAATTAGATCACCATCTCTGCTCCTCAGCTTCTGTAGTAGGAGCCGGGACTCCAAAGCTCACAACACAGAAACCCCACACATGAAACAAGGGCTGAGGTTCTAGATAGCCAAAAAGAGTAGAGGAGCACCCTATTGCCCGGTACAACTTTAATTACACCTTATGTGGCATCAACTTCAAGGATGCTTTCCTGTTCCTCCACTCAGTTGTGTTTGCGTTTGGAGATTGTCTGTTTTGTTACGCAACTGCAGCCTGTTGGGTGTGGAAGGCAGCCAGTGCTGCTCTTTCTGTGCTGCCGACACTTCTATTGTATTCACTGAAATCAGTCGCAGAGATTTATAGGTTAGAAAGTGCTTCTGCTGGGATTTGCAAAACAAGAAGCTGTAATTTTCACCTTCGCATTAATGAAGTAAGCATTATTTCTATTGAGTAAATTATGGCCCTGGTACAGTTCCGTACAGCAACACAAACTATAGAATCAGAGCTGGAACTTGTATCATGGTTTTTGTTTTGTTTTGGTTTGGTTTGGTTTTTTGCTATATCTGCAATGATCTTTCTACCCCAGCTGTGAGGAGGCCTTGTTCATTTTACCTAGTAATAGATATTTGTGTCCAGGAAAGATAACTATTCTTATTAGAAAGTCTAGTCCTCCCACTTTCTTCTGACGTTGTTCCAGGATTTGTTTTTTGTTTTAGGATGATGTATTTTGGCAGGTCAAGCACTCAAGCTGGGAATTCTGGATAGAGCTGTGATTTCAGATCTACTTGAAGAAGCAATCAGATTCACCCAGAGACTTTTAAGTAAGAAGATAAAGACAAAAGCACCACACATTAGGAACAAGGTAAATGTCCATTTTAAAAAGGACATTATTTGATCTGTGCAGTTTTAATCACACCTTAACATGACTTTAAAATGAATGTACTGATATGGCATAAGCACTTTGACATATTAAGTGGTAAAATCATTATTATATTTTGTGTAATAACAGAGGGGACATGATAGAATATATAAAGGAAGAGCGAATAAATGAAACTGTTGGCCTATCCATAAAATATGTATGGATTTACAAGAATGATTATAGCAGCTTCTGAGTAGTCAGCAGGCAGAAAAATTTGGAAGGGAACTTTTTACAATTTATCCTTCTGTGCCTTTGGAAATTTTTATCAGATGAATGTTTTTTCCAGTCAAGAAACAGAATTAAAGTGGAAGCATATAGGGAGGGTCCCCCACACTGTCAGCCCACGGGAGCCAGGCTCGGTGACGCCCCAGTCAGGCTGGGGCTCTGCGGTCTGTCCAGCTGACGAAGTTGCATCTCTCTCTAGGGCTTCGCACTTCACAGACTCAGGTTGTTTTCAACTTTAAGTGTTCCTTTAGTTGCACACCTGATTTTAAACTTACTTTTTGGTCTGTGGAGGATGTAAGCTTTCCATGAGCAAGGAGGTATGGGAAGAAGCTGTCAGGGAAAAGTCTTGAGAGGAATGTGGAACTGGGGGCAGAACAAGGTGTGTGGTGGTATTCCACTTGGTGGAAGCAAAGGGCTTCAGGCCGAGGGGTCCATTTGTAAAGGACATGGCTTTTCTCACCTTGGAAGATGCCAAACACTTTCTTGAAGTCATCTTTGGTTTATTTATTTATTTTTTTGATGATCCAGCCAGTTACTGTTTCGATGTAATAGTGATGCTCACACTAGAGATATAAGGACTCTATGGAATGTTGTAGTCCAGGATTGCAGGAGAACAGATACAATACAGGACACAAAATCTGTAGGATTATTTTATAATATTCACTCAAAAAGTCAAATGTAGAGGAATGCAAGAGATCTGTTCACGTACCAGAGAACTGAAGAGTCCAAACCTTGCCGTGGATCCCACAGCAGGGTCCTTCATGAGTCCAGCTGAAGGCCCGGAGCCCGTGGCAATGTCCTGCACAAGCACAGCCAGAGGCCTGGAGTCCACAGCGATGCCTCCTGCAAGTCTGCATCAAGGTCTGCATTGGGAAGGCCCAAAGCCCAGTATGGAAGCTGGAAGGCCCGCGCCGGCGGGGTGAAGGATTTGTGGCACCAGGCTTAGGGATCCGCCCTGGAGCCCAGAAGCGATGCTCAAGGTAAAGACCAGAGCTCCCCTAAGAGAACAGCAGCTTTTCCCAGCTCAGCAGGGACCTGAGCGCCTCTGACGAGAACAGCTACAAACTTCTCCAAGAAAATGAACAGAGGACCATCTTCCCCTCCAGTTCTCCATTTACTCCTCTAAAAACAATGCTCAGGTGAGTCTCCTACACCCGAACCACGCTGGCTCCTTTGAGCTGGGGATCCCAAGTTGACCCTCAGGTAATCCACCACACAGAGAAAGTACCAGCGATCCCCAAAGGGTTGACAAGTCCTCGACCATATGTAGTGGATTCCCCAGTGACTTTCTCTGCCTTCATCAGGGAGCACGGCGCTTCCTGGCAGGGCTGCTCACCTTGTCGGAAGTACTCTGGTGATTCAGAGCAAAGGCCTCTGAAGTCTCTAAGTCATTCTGTGGGCTGGACTCAGGATAGATTCGGATGTACCATCCACCCCTGTGGTGTTAGTTTGTAGAAGGCTTCACTTTTGACAGAATGTACCTGATTTTCCAAGATTGTAATTTCAGAATTATGTTACTTAGAGAGATAAAGATCATGGTATAGTGCACTTATGAAAATGGTGTGGGTTTCACTTTTTAAACTCATTTTAGGTGTGTGTGTGTGTGGTTTTTAAAATTAGTCTTAAACATTTTAAAGATGTATTGTCTCGGCAACATTACACACTTTGTCCACTTGGTGGCATCCAAATATCATAGTATTGTCGGCTTTAAACCAGAATTCATCTAACCAGTCTGGCTTCGGAAATTATATATAACTATTTAAAGTTATAATCATGAAGAATACAGAGAGCAGGGTACCAGAATCAGAGGAGCCAGAATTGACTCTGTGAGACTGAACTGATATGGAATGATGATTTTAACATTGTAACTTTTTGTTTTAAGTAATGCGAAGGCCATGCGGATGCAGATGAGCGGGTCAGCGTTTGCCTGACATGCTTGGGGCCCCCGGGTTTGATCTGCAGCACTTGGGGAAAAAGAAAAACAATGACTACATTTTTAGGTTTTATTTCCTGGACACAAGAAGATTTTTTTTTTCTATTTGGGACTATCTATATGTTATAGTATAGTTAATGATATTTTAAAATTTAGTTATGGTATAAATAAATTATGAATGTATAATATAATTTAGTTAATGATATTTTTAAGTTAGGTATGCCTGCATACACCTGTAATCCCTTCTCTGAGGCAAGAGGACTTGAAGCTTGAGCCCAGCTTGGGCAACTCAGCATCGTCTTGTCTCAAAACAAACAATAGAAAGGGATCAGGGGCTGAGCAGTAGTGCAGGGGTATAGCACTTGCATAGTGTACATGAAGATCTAGATCGACCCCTAGCAGAAAAAAGGTAAGATTCTTCATGATACATAAAAGAGGTTTAAATATAAATTGCAGGGCCAGGTATGTAGGACAGTGATAGCAGGTTAGCTGAGCATGCTCAAAGCCCTCAGTATCATAAAAAGAAAAATACATATACTGATATATGTACATAAAAGTATGCATACATTTTAAAATTATTGTTACACAGAATGTGTGTCAATACACACAGAAATTGTGTATGTCTTTTGACACAAAGTTTTCAGCCCATTTCCCTATCACAATGTGTCTCTCTTATCTCTTTGGCTAAATACAATGATTCCATCTCAGCCATGTGGATTGCAAACAATTTTCTTTTGGGGCTTTTTTTAAGGAAAGGATTCCATAGACTAGTTGATGTCAAGCTATATTCTGAGAACACAAAGGCTACAGTGTCCGGTAGTTTGGTCGTTGTCGCAACCACAGCAGCTCCACTGGGCCTGTTTTGGAGTCCTGTGATTAGCCTCCCTTGGAGAACTCCAGGAATTTCACCGTGGTTTTTTTAGTGTATGCCATTTATGGTGCTGGAGACTGAACCTAGGGCCTCAGGAATGTCAGGTAAGTAAGGAAATACTTATGTCTTTTTACTTTGAGGCAGTTTCAGTAAGACTTTCAAGTCGGCTTCAAAGTTGCGGTCCTTCTGCCTGAGACTCCCCATCACTAGGTTACTGGGGTACACCACCCTGCTCACACTATTTGTTTTTAGATCTAGTTCCTGGTGTGTAGGCATGTGGCAAAACAAAATCGACACATTAACCTGACATACAGTTCCCAGAAAATATTAATATACTAATATTAAATATATTTGGATTTGTATACAGTAAATAAATTCACACATATGTGCAAAAATTCCTGTGGCACTAATGCAATTGTCTTAGCCTGGAATAATCCTTCTCTGCCTTCCTGTGTATCAGTCTTTGGACTTTGGCTCATTACGATTTGGTATCATCATCTAGGATAAGGACCAAGTAGCAAGTCCCCAGCTGAAGCTAATGTGTTCTGGAAAACACACTTTGAGGGGTGTTGTGGAAAGAACTAGGACGAGATGGGGGTTAACAGTTTCTGGTTTTCACTTGTCTCTCACGGCACGGAGACTGTGTAAGAAGTGTATGTAAAAATGTTCTATATTTCTCTTTTCCATTTGTAAAGATATTGCATTAAATCATCCTATTTCCACACCCACCACTTTTAGCCACGTGGTGAGGCTAAAAGGAAAGAGGGAAATGATGAAGACCTTTAGTTTCCAGGGACAGAAGGGAATTCCCAATGGTCAGTGTTCAGTCAGCACTTTTGGAACTAGTTATGGGTGGGAGAGGAGTGTAGTTAGTTACTACTCTACAAATTTGATTAGGAGAGTGGCTGCAGGTTTCTCTACAAATGTAACACTGCATCCTGGAGAGCTGGCTGTGGAAGTTTATACATCTTCATTTCCTTGTTTTGTGAACCCCCTGCGGCAACTGCAGCACAATAGATTTAGCAGAGCAATGCAGAATTACTTGGCCAAATCGGATTGCTTGGGCTCCACTGTGGAGTGGGAGAGTCCTGGAAATGCCAGTCACTCACACTTGCCCCTGGCTCGGAGCTAGGCCAGAACTCCTGGCTCCCGTGGGGATGTTTCTGGCATGGCTGGAAGTGGGCGCTGCCGTTCAGAGACCAAGAGCACCTCGTCTCTCTGCCTGTGTTTCCCGGATGGGGAGGGCACAGGGCACAACCCCCTGGGAGCCTCAGGTCAGCAGGCAGGTGCTCTGCCTGTCTCTGTGGTGAACCCTGGCCCTGTTTCTGTGGCCCTGCTGAGCGTGTGAGCCATTTTTAACAATTCTAATTCTGCCCAAAGGCCTTAGTCTATTTGTTCATTCAGATTTTGTAGCTTCTGAAAAAAATCCTGGTCGATTCCTTGGTTTTTCTCTTCATTTTATCTTTCACTCTTTGTAATTTATTTTTACTCTCTGTGAACAGTTCTGTGTATGTGTTTCAAAGGAGCAGGGTGACCTGTCTCACGTGGGAGGTGTAAGTATGTGTCTGTGCTGAGCTTCCCCTGGACATGTTATGGATGTCTGCACAGACCTGCTCACCGCCTGTGGGAGTGTTGTTCTCTGTCCTCACACACGCACTCTGGGGTGGACCCTGTTATCAGGGTTAGGGATGAGACGACCTCTGTCAAAGGAAATGGTTTCTGTGAATTGAAATCCAGGCAGAGAATGTAGGTCCTGCTGAGGGACAGTACACTTTTTTACTTGGAGCTCTGTCTTAACTTCAGCAACTCGGTAAAAGCCAAAACGAATGCTCCTTGACATGGTACATAGTAATACAATTAAAAAATAAAAAGAGACTCACAAGCATTCCACTCAGTCTAACTTCTGCACTATGTAGTGCAGAAGAAATACCTTCAAAAGCACCATCTCTGCTGACGCAAAGGGAAGATCCTCACTATGGCTTGCGGGAATAAAACAGAGGTGGAGGATAATAGTGTCCTTTGTTTACAGACACATTTAGAGAGGGGTAGGAAATTAAGCAGGGAAAAGCCAGCATAATTGTGTCCTGAGTACACTTCTCTAATGGATGTACTTAGCTTTGGCCCAAGACAGGCCTGGACAAGTGCCTTGGACACTTCCCAGAAGACCCATAAGCATTTTGAGAAGTTCTGAAGTGTCCCTGGGTAATAGGATTATGCTGATGAGAAGTGATTACCGACTACTATTAAGTAGGCTTTTTTCTTGTCCTTTCTGTTTTGTACTCTTATTTTTTCCTCTTCTTCTTTTCAATCTATAGCCTAGGAACTATAGCTGTAATTATGCCAGGAATTACAGCTGTCTTTGGTACAGTGATCACCATGACACTCTGCTCTTGTACCTCCCAGAGGCTATAGTTAAAAATCAATTGAACTTTTTCAAGAAGTCTTGCCAGCCCTACCCTTAAAGATCTTAACTGAGTCTGTGTAGGTCATGGGAAGAACTTCTGATAATCTGTGACATATTGTATGTTATTATAGTTGAGCAATGCTCGTGTTGCAAGGAGCAAGCTCTAGCTCTGAGATGCCCCAGAGCCATCTGCCACAGTCCAGGGGTGTGAATCGCTCCAGTGTCGTTTTTTTGGCCACGACACGGATGCCGCAGCCTTCCCTCATCCACTTGCTCTTTCCTCCTCTGCCTGCTAGCCACTCTTGTCTTTCTTTCAGACCACTAGAGATGTCTCCAGCTGTAGACCCTGGACAGCTCTCATCCGTCTCTGCTGAGATTTTCTTGCCACTGAGGACTGGGCTCATCTATCAGGCATAGAGTCCGAGTTCGCTAGAGGGACAAAATCACTCCACAATATATGTATACCTACACGAGGGATGCATTCGGTAGGCTTACAGGACCAGAAGTGGAGCAGTCCCATTGGCCATCTGTAGAATCAAAGGAGAAGAATCCAAAATGGCCGTCAACAGTTTTTGCAATAACAAAGACAAGAGCTTGAAAAAAAGGGGAAGCTTCCTTCTCCTTTCCCGTTTATCCCGTCCAAGCTACAAGCCTATTGGTTGTAGTTCACCCCCCCCCCCCCAGTCTAGGCCCATGTGTCCCCCAGGCACAGACACACTCAGAGCTTTCCTAACCTGCGAGGTGGTTCTCAAGTCAAGTTTACCTATCACCGTTCACAATCACACGGGGGGGTGGGGATTAGCTCAGTGGTTCCAGCGCTTGTCTTGCAAGCGGAAGGACCCGGGTTCGATTCCCCGGTAACCACATACCAAACTGGGTGTGGAGACTCACCCCAGCAGTCATCAGCACCACATACCACAGTGCCGGGCGTGGTGGCTCACGCCTGTAATCCCAGCACTCGGGAGGCAGAGGCAGGAGGGTTGCTGTGATGTGAGCTTGAGGCTGAGCTCAGGGCCAGCCTGAACTACAAAGCAAGATCTTGTCTCAAAAAAAAAACAAAAAACAAAAACAATCATCCTGGGGGACTAAATAGGCAAAGACTGGCCAAGCTGGGCATCGTTCATGGTTCTCCAAGGAGCGGGGTGAGTAGAAACCTCGTGCTGCCGACCGCCATCTTCCTTCCTTTCTTGGATACTTTTCTTCACCTCACATGGGACATCCATTGAGCAACTCATTCTCAACTCTTGAAGTAATCAAACATTAATAAACCCTTTTAAAGAAATATTCTTGCCCCTTAAGCTTAAAAGAAAGAGGAGATGAGATTCTGTAAATCCTTGTGTGCAGTGACATGCAGACCATGTGTACTCTCCCTTGGACACAGCTTAGCGCACCAGCCGCATGGAATCCTGTGACGAGCTCTGCTAGGTTTCTGTCTAAAAGTTAAAATACACATTTTTATATAATGGTTTAATCTTGAGATGATAGCCCCCTATAGAAAACACTTTCTGCTGTGGCTGAAGTTTTGGTAACTGCAACTTACCACACATGATTTAATGCAAACTTTACAGTCATGCTGCTCAGTTATTTAATAAAATATAGGTGTTATGATTAGAATTTCCTGTCAATATATATGAAAAATATTTGGATTTTGTGCTGTTAAACATTTGTATTTGGACACATGGGGTCCTTCTTTACTAAGGTTTTGTTTTGTCTCCTTTTATAAAATGTTATATTTAATCTTGTGAAAATTCTTGTTACCTCTCTTGATTAATTCATTTCTAGATCTATGTTAGCAACTTTAATGAGGAATAATTACCTATTCAGTTTGGAAGCCTTCTCAATAAATCAATTTAAAACCTCTACTTCTGCAAAAAGTTCCTTCCTACCCGTTCTAGTTTATTTCCATTCATACCCTAAGCCGTAGGTAACTACTAATTTTCCTCATGTTTCCATAGATTTGCCTTTTTCGAGTGTTTATACATATAATATGTAATTTTTTTGCACCTAGCATTTTTCAGTAACCCTAAAACTTTTGAGCCTCATGTGTGTTGTAGCATTTGTCAGGAATTTGTTTCTTTCCATTACTGAATAGAAGTCAAAGGTGTGTCGATAAAATATTTACTTTATTCATTCAGCAGTGGGTGGACATTTGGATTGTTTCCAGTTTTGGCTATTAAGATGAGTGCTGCTATGAATATTTATATCAAATTTTGTGGGACATATGCTTCCTTGAGTAGATTGCTAGGGCTGAAATTGCTGGATTAAATTCTGAGTTTATATTTATATATTTAAGAAACTATTAAGCAGTTTTCCAAGATAGTATACCATTTTTCATTCTCATAAGCAAGCATGAGGCTTCTAATTACTCCACACTATTGTCAATACTTGGTAATGATGTCATAGTTATTGTGAGTCTGCTTAGTTAGGGAAAAATGCCTAAAAATTTACCCTAAAATTTAGTGGATTCATAGCTTAAAACTGAGCATTGGCAGCACAGTTCCCTTGAGCTGAGCCAGCCATTCGGATGTGGTTAACCTGGTTCTCTGACTGTAGGAATTCACCATGACCCGCAAGTCCACGTGTTGGCATTGGCTGTGGCTGTGCCATCTTCAGACCAACAGGAAGAGATTCTGTCTCCAGGGACATCCACTTGGCAGTGGGTGGGACTCAGCTCTTGCTCTGTACTTGGACCAAGTGTCTCCATGCTTGCTGGCTGTTGGATGAAGGTGCTCCTCAGTTCTTTATCATGTGGGCTCATCACGCTTTGCCAGGGCAGCTCACAGCCTGACAGCCTGGCTTCCGGAAGTACGACATGAGAGTAAGAGAGGCAGCAAGGGTCTCTTTGTTACCCGATCTTAGAAAGGACATCGCATTACTTGGCTGTCTGTCACGTTCATTGTGGTTGTACTGTCCACTTCCCTTCTGAGGAATGATGTTAAGCTTTGTATCGCACACTCATTAACCATTTGTGTAACCTTGGGTGAAATATCTACTCATGTTTTTGCCCTTTTGAAAAGCTGAGTTGTCTGTTTTTTATTGAATTGTAAGTATTCTTTATAAATTCTAGATACAAGTTCTTTTTTTTTTTTAATTATCTTTACTGGTACATTATGAATACACATGATAATTGCATTCAACATTAAAAGTTTGTACCAGAATATGACATGACTTGATTCTCATTTTTCCCTTTTCCCCTTGCCCTGCATCCCCCCTACCCCCTATATACACAATCTTTGTTATTACCACATTCATTTTCCCCTTGTTATTTATACTTACACTCTTTCCTTTTAAATAGTTTCTACTTCGCAATATCAATTATACATACTACAACTCATTTACAACTTCATATTCTCATATCAGAGGAAAGATATGATATTTACACATCTGTTTGCAAGTTCATTAATAGATACTTGATGTACAAACTGTGTTTGTTTTCTACAACTATGTAACATATTACCATGAGCTGAGCCATTTAAACAGGGCAACATCATCTCACAGTCTATCGGCTAGAAGGCTGGTAGAGGTCTCCTGGACTAACATACAGCTGGTGGCTGCTGTGCTGCTTTCTGAAGGCTCTAGAGTCCATTACCTGCTTGTGTGTGTTGTTGGTAGAATTCACTACCTTGCACGTTAGGAGCAAGTTCTCCATGTTCTGCTGTAATGTAGACCGAGGGTGATTCCAGCTTCAAGAGGTCAAGAGCTTCTTGGTCCCTTTCTTCCATATTAAAAGTTGATCATGGACCCCGTGTAGTTTCACGTGCCTGTAATTCCAACTACTCCCTCTGGTGGCTGAGGCAGGAGGTTTGTAAATTGAAGGCCCGCCTGGGACCAGTAAAAAATGAACAAGTGGGCTGGGGATGTAGCTCAGGGGCAGAACCCTTGCCTTGCACACAGGAGGCCCAGGCTCAGTCCTCACTCCTGGAGGCCGATGGCAGTTTCATGGCCTTCTACACAGGGACCTCCGGCGCTTTGTGGTGAAGTCTCTCCCGTGGCACTTTCGGTTAGTTTCAGACCACTCTGATAATAGAGGACACTCCCTCTCATCTCGAAGTCCTTCACCGTAGTTACACCTGGAAGTTCCCTGTGCTATGTAAGTCTATATATTCACAGGTTTAGGAAGTTGACATTATTCTGAGTGGCACTATTCTGCCTACCATTCAAATATTTTCTCCCATTCTTTGGCTCTTCATTTCCTTTTTATGTGTCCTTTGAGGTACATGTATTAAGTTTTTATATTGACCAATTTATTGATTTTTACCCCTCCTCCCACGTGTCATGTTTTTGGTATTTTGTGACCCAAAGTAACAAAAACATTTCTCTCTTTTCTTCCAGAAATTTTTATAATTTTAGTTCTATCCATGGATTTATAATCCATTTGAGTTAGTTTTTATATATAATTCTGGATAAGGATCTACGTTTATTTTTTAATTCATTAATTCCTTTACTTATATATTATTATTCATTATTCCTTTACTCATTTATTACATGGATATTTAACTATTCCAGCACCAATTGTTCAAGACTCTATTTTTTTTTTTTTTAGATAAGGTCTTGCTTTTGTGGTTCAGGCTGGCCCTGAGCTCAGCCTCAAATTCACATCACAGCAATCCTCCTGCCTCTGCCTCCCGAGTGCTGGGATGACAGGCGTGAGCCACCACGCCCAGCACTGTAGTATGTGGTACTGGTTGCTGCTGGGTGTGAATCTCCACACCCAGTATTGTATGCGGTTACCGGGGAATCGAACCCGGGTCCTTGAGCTTGCAAGACAGGCGCCAGAACCACTGAGCTAACTCCCCGGCCCTCAACACTCTTATTGTGCCTATTGAATTGTTTTCTACCTGTGTCAAAGATCACTTGTTGCTATTTGAAAGGATTTACTGTTGGACTCTCCATTCTCTTCCATTGATTTCTCTGCCTACCCTCCCACTAGTGTACTTTCTTCTAATAAGAATTTTAAAGGTTTTGTTACTATTACAAGAGGAATTGAGATAATTTTGAATCTAATATATTAACTCAGAATTGTTTTCTTTGCACTCATTGAAAGAATATATTAGAAAATAGTCTTGTCTTTGGATTGAAAAGAAAGCAGATCTTTTGTTCCTGAATTAGGTAACTTAAAATTGCTTTCAGTCTCTTAAATTCTGTTTTATAAAACTAAATTGCAGCAATGTCAGAGATTTTGGTATTAGTGTTCTATGAAATATCTTAATAGCATTTGATGCTTTGAACTTGAACTGGTTATTATCATTTTTATTTTTTAAATTGAAATCTTTATTGGTACATTACATATACACATTATAACTGCACTCCACAATGGGTGTTTGTACCAGTATAAGACACAACTTAATTCTCATTTTTTCCCATAGCCCTACCCACCCTACCACCCCCTCCATATATACAAACTTTGTTTCCTTCTTTGTTATAATCTCATTATTTTCCCCCTTCACCCTATTTCACTTTGAGTATTTTCTATTTCACAGTATATAATATACAATTCTAGAACTCATTTACAACTTTGTTTTCTCATACCAGAGAAAAGATGCGATATTTACCTACCTGTTACCTATTTATTTCACTTATGAGGATATCCTCAAGGTATGTCCATTTAAGTATAAATGATTCAAACTTATTATTTTTTATGGTGGAGTAATACACCATTCTATAGAAGAATGATTATTATTTTTATTATGTAATCCTGTTGCTTTTCTGTAAGTTACATTTTTTCAAAGCTTCAATCATTTTCTTTCTCTCTCTCTTTCCTCCTTTCTTTCTTTCCTCTTTTCTTTTTTTTCCCTTTCTTTCTTTTTTCCTTTCCTTCTTTCTCCTCAATTTAAAATAATAGCAGTAATTTATCTGTATCACAAATCTGAACTTGGTCAGGCTTGGCTGTGACAACTTGGGCGTCGTCATCTAGGGTGGCTCAGCTGGGCCATTTTCAAGATGGCACCCTCACTTGCCTGTTACCTTTGGGCTGCCTTTGGCTAGAGCTCAAATGGGACTGTAGGTGGGAGGTCTTGGCAGGCCTTATGTGGACCTCTCTATGGATCTAAAGCTCTGATCTTTCTTGCTCCTTACAAATCAACCACTATAATCCCACAGAATCCTGAGCAGGCTAGTTTCCAGTTTACCCAACATGGACACCATTTTCAGTTTCAAATTGTGTAGAGATGTAGGAGCAGCACTGTGAGTGCCTTGTCTGGAGACCTGTATCCATTGAGTCCAGGGCTCTGTGAATACCCCTATGAAGAGGTCATCAGGGAGGAGAGGGAACTACTTCTGGAACATCTAAAATTATTGCAAAACAATTTTGTATAGTTTTTATAACTATAAGAGATCTTTTTTGCCTTGTGTTATTATAAATTAAGAGTCTGAAGAGGAGGGGCCTGGGATTTAGCTCAGTGGTTCTGGCATCTGCCTTGCAAGCACAAGGTCCCAAGTTTGATCCTCAGTAACTACATACCACAGGACTGGGAGTGGTGGGTCACGCCTGTAATCCCGGCAATCAGTACCACACACCACAGTGCCAGGTGTGGTGGCTCCTCTCTGTCATCCCAACGCTCAGAGGCAGAGGCAGGAGGATTGCTGTGAGTTTGAGGCTTGCCTGGACTACACAGTGAATTCGGGGTCAGCATGAACTACAAAGTGAGACCTTGTCTCAAAAAAAAAAAAAAAGTCTGAAGAGGATTTAAAAAGAATGAAGGTGTCTGGGGGGATTTAGCTCAGTGGTTCCGGCACTTGTCTTGCAAGTGCAAGGTCCCAAGTTCAATCCCCAGTGACCACATATCATAACACTGGGCCTGGTGGCTCATGCCTATAATTCCAGCACTTAGGAATCAGAGGCAAGAGGATACTGAGTTCAAGGCTGCTTACCTGGGCCACATAGTGAGCTGAACTATAAAAGCAAGACCTTGTCTCAAAAAAAAAAAAAAAAGAAGATATGTTATGTATATGCACTAATTACCCACAATGGCTGTATTTGTTATGTGCCCCAAACATGTACTAATAAAAGAATAGTTGAAGGCCTGGTCAACACAAAAACATGTACAAATGTTAATAGCAGAATTGGAAACAAATAAAATGTCCATTCACTGATGACTACATAAGTAAAATGAGCTATGGCCATGCAGTGTATATTATTCAGCCATAAAAAGAATGGAAAAATGAGGCATACTACAATGTGATAAATCTTGAAAACTTTATGCTAAGTGTAAGAAGCCAGTCATAAAACACCAAAGATTGTATAGACATTTATATAGAATGTCCAAAATGGGTAAATCTATAGAGACAGAAAATAGATTAGTAGGCGCCTGAAGTTAGAATTATAGGGGGACACTGAGAAAACACTGATTTTCATAATTCAAAGGATAAATTGACATTATATATTTCAGTAAAGTTACTAATAAACAAATGGATTTAAAGCTGATGCGCTTCAGGGTGGTATGTATGATATGTTTCCACAGCAGTTTCACTTACAAACCTCAAGTTCTCCAAAGTCATGATAGAGCCAGGTGTGGCGGTGCACATCTGGAACCCCAGCCACTCTGGAGGGTGAGGCAGGAGAGTCGCTTGAGTCCCAGGAGTTCAAGACCAGCCTAGCCGAGCTAGCAAGACCCCATGTCAAGCAGAACAAAGTCCTGATGGAGAATATTGAATTAATGGAGAGTACTCCTGAAATTTAGTGATAAAGTTTGTGTATATGTGTTTGAGTGCATTTCTTGGAAGAGGTTCCTTATCTTACAGCATACTAGTTAGTTTGTTTGGGCTTTTACTTTTTTTTTTTTTTTTTGAGACAGGGTCTCGCTTTATAGTTCTTGCTGGCCCTGAGCTCAGCCTCAAACTCACATCACAGCAATCCTCCTGCCTCTGCCTCCTGAGTGCTGAGATTACAGACGTGAGCCACCCAGCCCGGCACCGTGGTATGTGGTACTGATTGCTGCTAGGGTGAGTCTCCATGCCCAGTATTGTATGTGGTTACTGGGGATTAAACCCAGGTTCTTGTGCTTACAAGACAGGCACCGGAACCACTGAGCTAAATCCCTGGCCCCCTGAATCTTTTATTAGGACATGTTTGTAGTACATATTGACTACATTCCTCATATATTCCTATATCAAAAGAAGCAGAAATCTAATTTATTGGACCCAACCTACAAGAGTAGTTAATACAATAAAAGATTTTAGGATATCCTCTCTGGTGAAAATGCTTTGCTTAAAGCAACTCTAATTTTTCTGTTAATAACTTTGAAACTACCCATCTTCAAAAAGTACAACCTTATGAGCAATTTTTTAAAAATACTGTTTTCTAATTGACTCTGATGAGCATTATAAATTGTAAACCCCCTTGAAGATTTGTCCTGAGACTCCAGCTTTAAGGATGGCACTAATGATATTCCTCCAATTAGCAAAGCTGCAGCTGCAGCTGCTACCATGTTCATTCCCAGCAGGAACAGGTGTATGTGACAGGTAAAGGGAAGCCTGTGAGTTCTAAAGGTCTAACCTGTAAAAACCTGGGTGTCTACAGTCTCCCCCATGTCTCAAATAAACACCTGGAAAGCCAGAACTATTACAGGCTCCCTAAACTATTTGAACCTGTTGGTAGCCATTGGTGAGATTAATCTAAATCAAGCTCTCTGGAATGGATTTAGAAACAGCTTTTGGCAAGACCAGAAGAGTTCCCAGCTGTTCTTCCGAGCGTTGGGACCACCTGCTCACCTTGCCAGCTTAGACATGTTTTGAGTTTAGCAGGCAGTTTACATGGCTTCCAGGCAAGACGGCAACCGCGCGTTGCTCCAGGGGACACCACTCGAACCTCATACCAGAAAGTTGTCACTCAGATGGAGATAAAGTGAATGGCACCCCCAGAGCTGTACACCAGCCAGCCTGGAGAGCAGAGCGCTCTGTGAGGAGGTTTCATGCCAACAACACTTCTGATTGCCGTAAAGAATGCTGGTTGATAATAGTGGTGGGAAAATCTCCATCTAGTTTCAGTCTCCAGCTGGACCATGTATTTGGAAGTGATCATGACTCATTTAAATATATATATATATATATTCTTTTCTAGCACCTGGAGAAAAAGAAGTATGAAAGATATGAGCAGAGCTTTTAATTTTTGTCTCAAGAATTTCAGGAGGTTTCCATTTTAAGGTTTGTTTTCTTTTCACCCAGCCTGTCAGAATGAGTGTCTGAGAGCATCTTATAAATTACCTTAGTGGAGCCAATGGAATGTGTCTTCTACATAGTTTCACTGTACGGAGGGTTGTTCTCCTGGACAGACCAGGAACAATTGCTAATTCTGGCCCTAAAGTGATGTCCTTGGGAGAAGGTCACAGCCCACATCATAAGTGCACTTTGAATTCCAGAGTTGGCCAAGACCTGGCGAGTTGTTGATTTGTGAATGTTGCCAGAGACTATCACCCAGTGTGTCTATTCTTCTGTTGCAGTAAACATCCCGCTTTGCAGCTAAGCATAGAGTTGCCCAGAATTCACGGTATCTTTTTCAGTTTCTTTTATGCCCCTTGCAGACATATGTTCATGCTCTGTAGAGAGGAATGTCAGTGGGGGTCTCCAGGAGCGACCTGGGGAGGCAGCCCTAGCAGTGGGATAGATGTGTGTCTCTGCCCCGTTTCTTTTTGTCCCTCCATCTCACTAGTTGAAACATAAATGCATGGAGTTTGCCCCATTGTACCAGCCTATGATGACCATGGCCACATGAAAGAATACATAGAAGCAAGAAGCTGGTACCCTGGGGCCCTCAAGCAGCACGCGGCAGTTGCTACTCCGAATCACCTTGCAGTGGTCGCTATGTGAATGAGACATCGACTCCTTCATCAGTAAACTGCTGCTACTGCAGGTCTTCAGTTATTAGCAGCTGCTCTGGTGCGGAGGTCATGCAGGTTAGTTCTAAAAATTAGAGGTCTTTTTCCTTTTTTTCTTTGTGCCATAGGTAATTCCTATGCAGTTTCAGCAATCTAGTGTTACAGAACAAAACTTTTTCTTTGAGAAAAAACTTAAGAGCCAAGAAAGAGATTTCCTTCAACTTGATGTTGAATTGCTCGGATATTTTTATGTCATGTTGCAAATAAAAATTGTGGTAGGCCGACTAGGTGATCCTGTAGCCATAGGCACGCCTCTGCATCTATTTTGTTCTAAAGTTTGTCCTTTAGTCCCACGTAATATTGTGGGAGGCCTTATGTCACTGGCTCAGATTCTGAGTCCTTGGAAATGGTGCCAGAGCTGTGCAGTCAGGAAAGGAAAGCCTGTGTCTGGAAGAGATGTCAATTCCAGTCAAATGGATCATAGATCTTTCCAGACAGAAGCTTTTTGATGTAAGTGACTGACCACCAAGCAATGAGTCCCAGCATCTGGGTGCAGCCTGGGCCTCTGGCCAGCAAATGGTCTGTTCAGCAGTTAGATCAGCGTGGTGAGGAGGGGCCCAGTCTATTCAGCTCAGGCATAGCTCCGTCCCTGCACCCACACCCACTCTTGTCATGCACCACTTATGCCAGCACAATGATGAGAATGACAGTGGACACACAGGGACTCTATCTATGTGGGTGTTAATTCTGTCTTATTCTTTTTTTTTTTTTTTTTAGGTTTTTTGAGACAGGGTCTCGCTTTGTGGTTCAGGCTGGCCCTGAGCTCAGCCTCCAACTCATCACAGCAATCCTCCTGACTCTGCCTCCCGAGTGCTGGGATTACAGGCGTGAGCCACCACATCCGGCACTGTGGTATGTGGTACTGGTTGCTGCTGGGCGTGAGTCTCCATACCCAGTATAGGTATGTGGTTACTGGGGATCGAACCCGGGTCCTTGCGCTTGCAACACAGGCGCCGGAACCACCGAGCTAAATCCCTGGCTCCCAATTCTGTCTTATTCTTCTATAGTGGACATTCTCAGGAAGGCAGTGACCAGTGACACACAGCTGTCAAACTGCTTGCTCGATCCTATTGGCCCAGTCCTCAATTTTCCAGTTTTACTGTCCCCTTTCCTTCCACTGTTTCTATTTCCAGGCCCCGTTGAAAATTGTCTGAGGTATTTGCTACCATCTAGCTGGTCTTACCTCCAACTAAGTCTCTAATCCAAGTACAGTCTTTTTCTACCCTCTACCATGGAAGTCCTAGGCACTCTCTGAATGTGTGCCTTCATTTTCTCTAAACTTGCAAGAGTCCACATTGTCTTAGCAAGGTCACTTGGAATGACAAGGCACTGAATCCTGCATCGGAAAAGCATTTTCATATTTACTGACTCCACCTAGGAAAGTTTATGATCTGGGCCTCTCAGTCCAGCCCTGCTGTGTGTACACTCCCAGTTTCTGCAGCTAAGTCTTGGTTGGTGATTTCCTACAGCTCTGAAGACAAACACCCTTTTCCCCCTTACTAGTCTCAGGACTTCCCTGGATAGATTATTTGGGAACTTATCTGTAATTATTGTCCTGCTGACCAGGAGGATTGTTGGGGGTGTTTTCTGAGGTTGGACTGGGTTGGTATGCAAGTCAGGAGCCTCTGAATTGCCTAGAGTAAGATGGAGGAACAGCAGGCTTGAGCAGCACAGTCTAGGCCCCCTCAGCAGGCCCAGACTATTCAGGGGGGACCTCAGAATTTCATACTTACAAATTCATTGACTCAAATGACCCCATCCTAATTTTTCCCAGTCAGGACCTTAAGCTACACATAAAAAGATGCCATGAGAATCCAGCCTTCTGTAGAATTCCACTTCTGTTGTAATTAAGTCCTGGGTCTGACCTCTCTTTGTTTCCCCTGTGACTACGAGAAATGACTCCTTCATGTGCTGCCAGGGGAGCTCTCTGATGTTCACAGTTCATCTTACATTGGTAATTAATCACCTTCACATCTTTTATTATATTTCTCTAGTACATAATAGCCCCCAGCAACAGCCATTTGATTTCATGTAATTACAACTTCCTATAAACCTCTCAAATGCCTGACATATTGCCCTCATTATCCTCTACCGATATCCCATCCCACCTTCTCCACTGGTTAAACTTTTGCAGTTACAGCAAGCCGGGGACGATGAATACTCCACTTAGTGCCGGTGATGACATCTTTCTTGGTGACTGGCTGCTTAGTGATGCAGTTCCAAAATCCCATTTCAGAGTTTGCCTCCTAGAACCACTACTGCTAGCAGCTGTCATAGACCAGTTTCTCAGGAAAGAGACTCTCAGGTAGAGATGTCCATGTGGAAAGGCCCCGGTGCACACTCTACTGGTGAATGCTCTTCAGAATGACACTGATACAGGAGAAGCAAAAGCAGGGGAGAACAGAAGAAGTTGAACTGTTCTGGGAATGTCACAGAAGCTTCACAGGGTCTGTGGAGAAGTCTAAGGCATGGATAAGCCTTCAGATATATCTTTAATTGAGACATGGTGGCTGGGGTTTTACACTCGACTTTGACTGACTTCTGGACATGAGTTGCCCTTGAGGAGAGAGGATAGTTTTGGACACATCTTCAGCTAGCGTCTGTGTCTTACAGGGACACAGGCCTCCTTATCTACCCGCAGGTACTTCCAACAGCTGGGGAAACCCATGCCTCGGAGCTGAAGAAAAGATTTTGGTTGGTTCTGCCTTGGAATCTGATACTGCTGTCACTGTGCTTGTATATCCTCTCTTCTGTCATCCACTACAAGAAACTTCAAACCCTTTGACATCATTAATCATCTAGATTCATCTCTGTACGGTACCTCATCTGCATGGTACCTGATCTTTTCTCCTTCAACACTCCAATTCTACCCCTCGAGTCCTCTAGAGTTCACAGTTCATATCAGCAACATAGACTCTCATCTCAAAATGTCCCTGAACATTTCTTCGCCTTGGCAGAAATTCTTAGAATATTCAAGGGAGTTTCCAGTGAGTACTTTAGTGAGCCACCTGTTGAACAGAGAAGTAAAACAAAATTAACTCTAGAGGCTAAAGCATCCTCTGTGTTAGTCAGAGTCCAGCTTGGAGGATGTATTTATATATGCATATCCCCACCCATTCAGTAACATTGCGTCAGAGAACTAGGCAACGCTGCCATGTGGCCACAGCAGCACTGGAGAACACAAATAGTCACATATTTTCCAGAGCCCTCAGTTCAGGTGCGCTCTAGCTTGGATCTGGGAAGTTTCCCAAAGCCCATTTGGTAAAGGCTTATCCCCATCTGGGAGATGGTAGAAAGTTCAAGAAACAGGGCTTAGTGGGAGGTCGTAGGTCATTGGGACACAAGCTTGAAGGGGGTATTGGGCCCCAACTCCCTCAACTTCTTGTGTAAGCCACAGGCACATGGCTTTCCTCTGCCATATGCCTCCCACCAGGATGTCCCACCTCACCACAGGCCCCAAAGCAATGAGGCCAACTGATGAAGGACTCAAAACTCCAAAATTATTGAAAGCTTCAAAATTTAGTGATTTGATTACCACAGGTATTTGTTATGGTGACAAAAACCTCGTAAATAAAAGTGATTTTAAATAACTCCTTATTTCATAGCCTTTCCCTGTCTCGTTAGCATTGCATTTTTATCAGAGCATGATTACTGTCTGACATACTGTGTATTTATTTACTCGTTTATTCTCTATTTCCTTTCTTCAAGTTTAAGCTCTGCATAGGCAGGAAGTTAGGGGGCTTTACTTCCTGTTGTGTTTGGGTTCTAGACTGCCTAGACACAAGGTGAGCTCAGCACGGTGCACCCTTATTCTTAGACTAACCACTCCATAATGTCATACCTGTGTCCTCCATCCTGGAGACTAGCCAGGCTATCTTAGGAACATGACAGAAAAGCTGTGGAAAGACTGCTCATCCATTATCTATCTCAAAATTATCACAGCTTAGCAAAAGATAATAAAGAAATTTCCATGAGTAACCTAGCTTTTGCCTTATCCATCTATGCATAACTATAGATATCACAATCCAGTAAAGGACCCTATTTGTTCCTTACTAAAAACTAAAACAATGAAATTAGCTTTTTTGTATAATCAACCAGGCCTCTTTCTTGAGACAGTAACATTGTACAAAAATACAAGGATATTTGTTATAAAATATAGAAAACTTTGAGAACTGAACTTTTGCAGAAAATCTAATTTTTGCTCCACTTCTGAATTTTCAGTTACCCAAGTGATTCTCAGGAACATCTCGTAATAATATAATGAGTGAAAATGGAACAAACCTAAGGAGGAGCTATTGAAATGAATCAAAACCAAGAAGAATGTATTATTTTTTTCTGCACTCTCCACCAGATGGTGGTGCAGAGATGTTTCCTTAAACATTTCCAAACTGGAGTCCACTTTTAACTAAACAATAGAATATAATAGTGCTTCTCTAAACTAACATTTGTTTCTATGACTTTAGACGGAATGTTCTGAGAGCTTGTGGGTGGCTGGGATTGGGGTCACTTTCATAAATTACAGAGAGCTTGTGTGGGTGGGAATTGGAGATAGGATTTCAGCTCCAACAGTATTCATTATTAGATTTCCAGTGATCATCATGCACTTAACTTTCAATAACCTTTCTCAGACTTAAAAAAATTATGTAAAATATGCATAATTTTCTTGTAGCTCTTTTTCAACCTACAAGAGTGAGCATACTATCATTTCGACATTAAAAACCCATTCTTACATGTCCAGAAAAAGTCAGATTTATTAATTTTTGAAAAATACAGGGAAAAAGTTTACAAAGAATAATTTGACAATTGTATTTTTGGTTCTTTCTATAGAGATATTTTGTTTATTAGATGACAGAAAAAAAATTTTTTTTCAGTGTAAAATATATGCAGTGGATCAATGTAACAGAATCAGCCTTGATAAAATAGAGCAATTAGTTTGCTTGATCATTTCCTAAAACCACTAATTCCAGTGGGAAAACAGTGGATATAGGTAATCAGATTTTATAATTTGCTACAGATTCGAGGATTTCATGGAAACCTGAGGGGCCAGTGATCTCTTATTTTCTCCACAGAGCGTCTAGATTAAATTCTAGCTTCCTTACCTTCTATGTGCTGACTGTATGTTCCATCTTTCAATCATCCTTACATTCTCCTAGTGCTATCAGCATGGTGATGAAAAAGGAAGACATCATTTACATAATCATGTGCCTAATCATCTGCATTTATTTGCATAAGTTGTAACTCTCTCTGAGAAAATGAGGGGACAGCCTAGAGAGGAGCAGAGCATGGGGGGGGGGTCAGGACTTGCCAGAGGTCCCCGGGGAGAAGGAATGTGGGATGACAGCATTCAAGGGGTTGGAAGAGCCTGGAGAGACATCTGGGCTTAAAGGCACTGGGGACTGCTGGAGGGTGAGACGGTGAGGTCAGCACCGGAAAGAGCAGCAGGGGAGAGAAAGGCAGCCAGCACCGCAGAGGTCAATGCGCTTCTCTTTTCCTTTGTCTGCGGCTGATGCCCCCACTTCCCAGCGCCTCAGCCTGGACACGGCGCGGCAGGACTTCTGCAGAGGAATCGCAGCTGCTTGCTGGGCTGCTGGCAGGGGGTGGCTCCAAAACACAGACCTCTGTCTTCTTCGGGGGAGGGAGCAGGCGGACACTATGAACGCAGCCTTGTTTCTCAGCCTGTCCATCTGCCAGTTATCCCAGGGAACCTCTGTGTAGCCCTCTGTGTGTGTTTCTATGCTCATGGGATTGGAGACAACAGACTACCCTGAGCCCAGACCCTGAGGCCAAGCCTTGGGCAGAAGGGTTCTTGGGGAGGGGTGTTGGTCTGACATGCTTGTCTTGTTCCTCTGCAGAGTCAGCTGAATAGTGAGAGCTTTAATTGCCAAACACAAAATCACATCCTGTTTTGGTTAGAGAAGCAGGAAGAGCAGGGAGTGAGAGTCCGCCCTTAACGTGTCTCAGTGAACACAAGAGTAATCATTGCCTTCATCACGGAAAAGATCCTCCGTATTACAGGCCACCGCTCTGAGTGCCCTGTGTGTGTGACACTCTTAATCCCCAAGGCAACCCTGTGAGCCAGATCCTCTTCTTTCTCAGTATTTCACTGATGAGGAAACTGCAGCACAGAAACGACTCCCAAGGACACAGCGGTAAACCCAAGATTTTCACCGAGGCCATGTGGTCCAGAGAAATGCTCTTCACTTGGGCCATAAATAGTACTAACTTATAAATTATATATGTGTGCTACTCTCTAATAAATACTTTATGAACACAACCATTTTGGAAAGTGAAGGTAAAAATCAATGTAAGTCAAATTTCTGGTCATTTCTTTCTTCACCTCAAAAGATAGTCTTGTTAGTCTTTCCTTCCGCCATATGAGAATCTGGAATTCTGGGAAGAGAGCTGAGCGAAGCGGGCTCATGGCGCAGGAAAGCTCCCACTTCACCATCAGTACCGGCAACCTTCAAGGCCCTCAGGCCCAATTTTCTCCAGAAATGGGTCTGAATTCTAGCTCCACATGTGTGACATAGGTATCAGTACAGAGCCTTCTAGGCTAAAGAGTCCCCACTTATAAAATGAGAATACCACACCTTTGACCGTTTGTTATAAGTACAGCTATATAGGAAAAGTCTCTGGTTACCCAACGACGTAAAATGTGGTGGTTACCATTCTCAGAAGCAGACTTGCTCTGAAGCTAACAAAGCTTAAAGTTCAGGATGTGGCAGTAGGCACTGGCTCCTGCCAGAACCTTGGGCAGGGGCCAGTAGTTGTCCTTCAATCAGGCCTTCAGAGCTACGAACATCTCCTCACGTTCCCCTTTGCCCCTCACAGGACCCCATCAAGTCGGTCCCACAGTGACAGGAATGCACTGCTCCTGGGATGACTGAAGGCGAGCTGGTGGTGCAGGAAGCTGTGGACCACTGAGGCAGCTGTGAGGGTTGGTTCGACACCAGGGATTGCATGAAAGTGCCAGTTCTGTGGGAACACAGGCCCAGCCTCGTGGGGGCTGTGGAGGAGGCTGAGTTGGGTGTCATGACACGCTGAGGGGAGCTGCAGGGCTTCCTTGCTCCCCAGTGGATACCGATGTGTAGTCAGAGCAGAGAACTCTGTCTAAAGGAGTGTGTGCAGCTTCAGCAGGACACCCACAATGTCAGGACTAGTGGCCACAGTGGGCTAGACAGAGGCAGATGGCACAGGCCCTTCTTAGGGCCAGTGTGAGCCTGGCACCATTCCAAGAGCAAAGAGGCCCAAAAGCTATGGTGACAGGCATAGGCTGGCATGCTTGGGAGAACTTTTGGATTCAGGTGGATGCGTCGAGGAGGGCTTCCCCAAGTTCCTAAGTCAGAAAGATAAAGTAGTTCACCAGTAGAAGAAAGGAAAGGAGGGGTTCACTCAGGCAACAGTGAATACATCAGGAACAATACCATAGCGGTATGAGCTATGTACACGTTTATTAACTAGGTGTGAGTATGAAAATGGCATTGATTTTGAGATAGGTAGAGGAAAAAAAAAATAAAGCAAGTAGTAGGACTTAATCTGATCAGGCTGCAGGGGCCTGGCAGGGCAGCTGGATTGGCTGGAAATGAGCAAGTGAGCTGCTTCTGTGGCCACAGGAGGTGGTTTAGCTGGTGGGTGACCAGGGAGAACCTCAGGCCTGCGTGGCCCCTATGAAGCCCTTCTGCAAAGAGGCGCACAGCACACTGGGAAAGAACGGCAGCATGGGGAGGCCTCTGCTTTTGCTTGATGACACGGCTCTGTGGCTCATGCAGAAGGCTCGTGACTTCCCTTCCTTGGCACATCCCTGGAAGGACATGTTTTCAAGAGAGAGTGAAATTCCATCCATCACTCCCCTGGCTTCCAGGAACCATTGGTTCCAAAGCTACTCAGCTTAGGGGCTCAACAGCTGGTGTTTACTGTCCATTCTGACTTCTGTTTAGAAGTTGTTTCCCTTTGTTTTTAAAGTTTTGGGAAATTCTTTTTGTGGTAATATCCTTCGTACTTCTCTGATCAGACACTTGTTTCTTCTCTGCCCCTAGGATAAAACATGTTTTTCTATTTGGATTTCTAGATCGCTCAGCCAGTTTGTTTGTTTACATTTGCACGTGGTTTATATTTGACACCTGACTCATGAGAATAACTGCTTACTCTGTTGCTGGGATTATGTTAAGAGCTTTCCATGTAATGTCTTCACAGTTCCTCAGAGCCACCCCCCAGCTGGGCTTTATGGCTCCCATTCTATCAAGAAGGGAAAAAAAGGAGACTTCAGAATCTTAAGACTTTCCAAAGATAATCTGATTCTGAGTGGTATTCTTATTACTACTGATGTAAAGACTTCCCCATACTAGTATCTAATTGCCTCAATAGCTTTAAGAGCAAATTCTTTCCTCACCTGTTCAACTCCTAACTTGTCTTATTTTAAGCTCTTAGAGTTGAATTAATGTTGAATTTCTGTTTGTCTCTGACTCAATAATTTTATTCTGTTTTCAATTTAATATTCCATTGCTTTTGTAATTATTACTTCATAATATATGTTTAAATTCAATTGCCAAAAAATGCAAAAAAGGTCAACCAGTAATCTTTTTTTCCCCACTATTAATATTTGAACCGAGGTCCTTCATACTGAATCACCTCTCCAGCATGGAGCTGGTATGACTAAGTTATTAAGTTGTGCAAGCTGAGCTCAAACTTGTCATCCTCCTGTCTCAGCCTTCCAGAGTACTGCAGTTGCTCAGATTACATATCTGAATTTTACATCCTTTACAATAAATGTCTTTGGCATTCTTTTTGTCATGATACCAGAAGAATCACACTCTTAGTTTTTTGCAACTAAGAAATTAACTTACTAATAACTTGAAATTAACTTACTGAGGCTTTAGTGGGCAAATCTACATGTTAGTGTGAGAAAGAACTTCCGTGTTTACTTTTCTAAGCAAGTACAGCCCTTGATTTATTAACAACTCTTTACAGTTTCTCAGAAGTATTTGCTAGAAGTTAAATCAATATGTTTGTGTTTAACCTGTTTTTATTGGAATATTAACAATGAGACCATTTTTATTTTATTTCCCAGCTTCATGCTAGTATAAATACCATCATAGATGTATAAACAAAAAAACCATTTTACCCATGTACAATATATAATATATATAAACAACGGAGTTTTTGCAGAATTTAGAAATCCTGCAATTGGACTCATTACTTTTAGTGGTTTTTAGTTGATTCATTATGTTGTCTGCAATCATGTTGTCTGTAAAAAATATGTTCTGCAATCATGTTGTCTGTAAAAAATATGTAATTTGGCTTCTTCCTTTCTAATATTTATATACAATATTTTCTGATCCTGAATATTTGCCGATAGTATTTCTAGAACTTGATTCTAGAATACATACTGAATTAAGAAAACCAATAGGTGTTCCTTCTTTAGTAATAAAAGGATTCTTTGCTTTCAATATATACTCTACCATGCTTTGACTGGAAGCCCCATATAGTTAGTGTTGCCTATTTAGTTTCCTCCTTGGAAAGTTGTAGATAAGAATAGTTTGGAGACAGCTCAAATGAAACTAAACAAAATTAAGAAAAGCACAGAACTTGGGCATGTAAAAGTAATGGTCCCTATCCCACTTCTGGGCATCATGAAAATATTGATATATCTGAGTCTTTTGAATTAGCTCTAAATGCCACAATCTACAGATACAAAATTTCTTATCTGAATGCGCTGATATATGCCCTGGGCCCAGGCCCTTTTCCTCCACATTGCTACCTCAGGAATAATGGATGCACTCTAAGATTAGACAGATGGGTTTGAACAATGCAGACAAAGTAATCGGACTTTGGGGTGCTATAGTTTTGTCTGAAGAGCTGATTGTCTGACTGTCTGAAGAGCTATAGTTTTGTCTCTTAGAGCTGATTCAAGAGCCTCAGAGGTCTCCAAACTATTCCCTTGCTATCAGAGAAGCTGTCTCCGGTGCTGTCTTCTTCCCCACCAATATCTCAAGCTAGAGAGTCATCCCACCATGGACTGGAACCTTGGGATACATAAGCCAAAATAAACCTCTCTCCATTGTTTTCCACAGGTATCTGGTCACCGCAACAAAAAGTTGTCTAATTTCCTCTTCAGATTCTGAAATTAACCACTTTGTCTTCATTAACTGAGCTGGGTGACATACAGCATGTACATATGAACATTCACATATATTTGGAGTTTGCAATAAAAGGCCTTCTGTTTTATTTTTTGAAAATTTGGAAATTTTTCGTAAACTCATGCCACGGGACCAGACTTTTGTCATGAAGAGAACTTCTTACTTCTAGTTATCTGATCTGTCAGAACCCTTTATATCTTTAGAAGTGCTCATTTGTTTACACAGCAGTGGTGTTTTTTTCAAATGCTAAGTCCTTGTTCTCATTTCTATATTTACTTACTTTTATTTTTCCTTCTTCTTGTCTTATAGTCTTTTTAAAAATTTTTTTCTCTTTTGGAATATAGTACCAATTTGATCTTTCATCTTCTTCACACTGAGAACTGAACCCGGGGCCTTGTGCATATTTGATACCATCGAGCTACACCCCGGCCCAGTCTTCCTTTTGTTTATGTATCTTCTAATTTCACTTTTTCTACTCTTGATATACTACTATTTCCTTCCCTAAATACTTTGGGTAGACTCTGAGTTCCTTATGCTCCTTTATTTTTAATGAATCAAGGTGTTCAGAATGACCTTTTTCTCCCATAACCAATTTGCACATGGTTCCGTCTGTAATGACGTAGATCCTTGACTCCAGCATTAGGCTGTGCGAGAGTCTGAAGCTGAAATGCGCTGTGTATCGAGGGCGTCCTCGGCAGCCTGGGATTCTGCGGTCAAGTCGGAGAACCTTTAGAGATGAGACCTAGTGGGAGGACATTAGGCCATTGCAGAAAGCCCTGGAAGGGGATCCTGTAATCCCTCCTCCTCCTTTTCCCCTCTCTTTCTTTTTCCTTGCTAGCCTTATTGAGAAAAAAGCATTTCTGCCTCTTGTACTGTGTTCACAGGCCCAGAAAACTGGGGCAAGAAATCATGGGCTAAACCTGAGCCCCAAAGCCCTTTCTTCCTTCAAGTTGATCGTCTCACCTGTTGTGTGGCAGGGAGATAAAGCTGTCTGGCTTAGGCTGCTTGAGTTCAAGTCCCAGCTTCAGGTCTGGCTGGCTGTGTTATCTTGGACAAGCTGCTCCCTTTCCTTGCGCCGTCAGCTTCCTTACATAAAGTGGAGGTGGTTACTAAGACCTACCTTGGAGGCTGTTTTTGTGAAAATTGTGTGAGATTACGTGAGCATTTAAGACAGTACTTGGCACAGAGCAAGCTTTTAACAATTGTTACCTTTCTGTTATTTGTCAGCTTTTTATTTTTAAATAGAAAGTATAAAATACCTAATTCTTTCCAAATGAGTACTCAGAGGGAAGAGACCTTTCTGGTGAGTCAGGGTGACAGAGCAGCTCTGGCCTCGTGTGCTAATCTCCGAGTGAGGGGTGGAACAGGATTTCCGACCCTAACATGACCTCTGTGTTTCTAGCAGGAGAATCACATAAATTGCCTTTAAGAACTGGCATTTAGTTCATGAGGATAAGCAAAAATCCTGTCATTATAACCTCCCCTTTATCAGACCCTCAATTCCATCTCTAATCCCCCTTTCTGCCCTTCAAAGCCAAGTAAACTTCATTAAGATGCGTATGATTGAGATGTTATTTCTGTTGCATTTTAATTTAGTATGTGATATAGTTTTAAGACGAATAGATTTAACATTCAGGTAGATTTGCCAGGGACAGTAAAATTAAGGGCTACATTTTGGTTTGGTTTGGTTATAGACGGTTGGCCAAGGGTCCTTTTTGGCTTTCCATGTGTGTACCCTCTTCCCCATTAACCTAGTCCTTTCTAAATATAAAAAAATCAACACATAAGAATTTCTGTAGTATGCTGAAGTACAAAAAGAATGGGAAGAAATCTCTAAATGAACATCGGTGCAAATATGGTGGTTCTGAGAGAAAATAATGCTGTCAGGAGTCCTTCAGCGGCACTTCCTTCAGGCCACTGTCCCTCTCAGCTCCCACTCACTAGAGGAAAGTCTAATCTAAACGTTCTGGGCCCACAGCACATCCTGGCTGTGAGACTGGATGTACTTACATGGCCTCATCCGCCATGTTCTCCTCATGGTGTGATGCTGATACGCTTCCATCATGGGGCAAGGCCGCGGTTGTCTTCTCTGAACCCAGAGCGACTTGGTCACTGGTCAAGCTAATAGGATGTAGAAGTCATGCTACATCATTTCAGAGGCCGGTCATGAAGTTTAACTTTCATTTTTTAAAGAACTTTAACATAACTTCTCTTTGCTTTCTCTCAAGATGTCTGCTGCGTTTTGAGAAAGTCCAAAGCTGGGACACTATGGGATCGAGCAGGCCAACAGCTGACCGCCAGACGCTTGAGTGAATGTTCCATCAGATGGACCCAGCCCTTGGCCTATGGATTTTCCAGCCGAGCATCTAGAATATAGAACCGAAAAGGACCATCTTCATTACACTGTCTGAATTCCTAAGCCACAGAAACCCCAAGAGATAATAAGTGGTTATTACTGTCAGCCATGAAGCTTCGGAGCAATGTGTTATGCAGCACCAGGTAACAAATGCTAACATCCTTTACATCTCCTAAAGAATGGGAACCGATGTGCTCCTTGCTTTTGCCTCCTGTATCATTTTAAGGTAGATTAGGCCACACCCATCCCTTTTGTTTTCCACTTTTTTTTTCTTATATGCATATAGGTGAACAATTATTCCAAAACTCCCTATGCAGTCCTAGCTGTAGGCCTGTGTGGTCAGGAAGGAGACAGATCCCAAGAGATAGGAAGCCTCACTTACTCTGTCAGCAAGAGCTCTACTTCGGGGCAGAGTCATCTTCATGAAATGGTAATGTGTCCATTTAACAATCCACCATTATTTATTGTGTTTGGTTCCTTAGAGCCCAGTGGGCAAGGGAGAGAGCATAGAGTTAGGACACGGCTGGGTCCTTACCTAAAATAGCGAAGTCTCAAGACATCAGCCTAGTAACTCGTAATGTGCAGGCAGGGAAAAGGAGCACTTAAGATTGAAAACGCATAGAAGTGCAACCAGTCCCTTCCCACACCTGTAGGGTAGACCAGCAGTGACCCCTTTTCTCCTATTTCCTCTGCACTAAGAGTGGATTGTGAAGGGCTGGTTGTATAACCTTGAGCAAACAACCTCATCACCTGTCTGTGGCTCCACTTTCCTGACTTAACCAGTCCGGTCAGCCAAGGAATCCCCAGACCTTGTAGTCACTTTCAAAGCTATTTACATCTTCAGCTTTCAAACAAGAACACAAGCATTCGGAGGCCCGTGGGAGGTGGGAGGAGGGCAGGGAGCACTCATCTGTGCCTCCTAGAAATCACAACAGCTTTCGGGGGCTGGTTCTCTGTAGGAAGTAAAGGATGAAGGTCTCTTGACAGTGGCTCTGTAGGAGCCAGTGAAGAAGAAAAGGCCCAGGTGGACCAACTCCACCCTGGGCTGGAGTAACAGTGGGCCTCCCAGCTCCACACAGGGCCACACCCAGGCCAGGTAGGAGGAAGAGTACAAGGCTTATCTTTGTCCCTGACACTGAGGCAGAGCAGAAGTTCATTTTCCAGATACGAAGATGTCTACAGTACCTGGTGCTGCCATCACAAACCCAATGTGTGGAACTAATTACAGTCGTGACTTGTCCCTGATATGCTGGGAGACAAACGCAGGGAAAGGGACTCGTCACAGAGTTCTGCTCTGTATACAAACGTGTCATACTCCCCAACTCACTTAATACTAACTTTTAGAATAATAGTCTGCACTTCTGATGTGCCCCGGGGCTCCCTTTGCTTTCAGCCTCCTGTGGACACACGTTCACACCCACAGCATTCCAGGCAGGTGGATTATGGTGTTGTCTTGTCTCCTGTCCCTTTTAGGGCACGCAGTCCACCTACGGCTCCCACCAGAGCATCATTTCAGGTAGCTCGGGCATCCCATGACGTCTCTCCTCCACGTGCAAGTGGCTGCTGATAGTATTTGAAATGAATCTTCACTTCCAGGATTGATCTGGGAGCAAAGAGGAAAAGGTTGGTTACATCAGGAGCTAAAAGTAGGAGGGTGGAGTTGAGATTTTATGAGCTCGAGGAGGAAGAAACATACACGATGAATAAAGAGAAAGACACAACAACTCCCAAAGCAGAGAAGAGACAAAATAAGGAAGCAAGGAGCTGGTGACAGGAGGCAGCAAAGCCTTGGAAGTGGGCCACATGGGACTATCCACACAGTGGACTTATCCATTCATAAAGTGGCTCTTGAAAGGGGTGGGAGAGGGAGACACAGCCAGGCATGGGGGAGGCACACATCCTGTGAGAGCCAAAAGTGACGAGCCCTGGGCACCCCTGAGAGACCACCTTCCACAGCTTCCCACCTCCTGGAGCAGCGGTTTTGTCGTCATTGTGGGGACAACCAACAAACGTGGTGCTTGTGTTGCTCACTAGCACGCATCAGCCTCAACTGCAGCAGCTGGGCCTCTTAGACCTGTTTACTTTCTCTTCCTGCAAAGCATTTCCAGCGCACGAGTGCTCCTGGCTGAAACAGATGCAGAGAGGTCTTGGTGCAGAGGACTGAATCTAAACTTGGCATGGCTCTTCATAATCTTTGCATGGCTCCACTTCCTGTTTGCTCCTTCAGGCCTAAGTTACTTTCGAGTTCCTGCAGGACCCCTCGACAGAGCAGCACCCCGCCTTTCTTGTCACCGCACACACTGTTCCCTTGGCCCCGCCACCCATCCCAGCCTGTCCACATGGGCACAGCTAACTCATCTATGCCGGGAAATGTGATTGGCTGGCTCCAGCAGGATCTGTGTCTCCTTCCTCCTCTTATTGTGCTCTGTTTAAACTCCTAAATCCAAACAATTATCTTTTCTACTCACAGTTGATCTGTGTTTCCCCTGCAGATGGTCTCCAGCATCCTGCCCAGGCCTGGCACACGAGGACCCTCCAAGGACATGGTGGAGATGAAAATGCACCGGGCCCCCTAAGCCGGATGCTGCCTGGGTACTGAGCAGAGCCCGGTGTCCACGGGCTGCGTGCAGTACCTCAGCCACCTCATTCATTATCCATGAGTCGTCGTTGTATCCCAGACTGTTCCGGACTGTCACTGTAGCCTTTCGCTGTTCACTGAAATGAGCCAATTAAAGCTGAATTATTTTAATTGCCAATCACAAAGCAAAAAAGATACTTTATATAAAAAAAGAACATGCAAAAATGTATATATCTCACCATTAAAAAGAGCCAGAATGTTTTCCTGCCCAGATTAGGAGAGGTCCACTGCTCCCAGAAATCGGTTGGACCGTCGGAGCGTAAAGAATAGGCTGTGTGGTGTGGAGCACGAAATCGACCCACATCCTGGCCTGTTAGAGTCCTCTTGCATCAAGAGAAGCTCAGTGGTTATTGGTTCAGATGAGCGTAAAAACATGAAGGGATTTACTGTGGCCTCAGGGGACCCGATTTTTTGGCAGGTTAATGATTGGCCTCTTCGCCCTCCTCTTTTATGTTCAAAAGCCTTCCTACAGGCTTATTTTTCCACTAAATATTTTCAATGACAAAAATATATTTCTAGTTGATAAAACAATTTGGCCCCAAACTGCTATATCCTTTTCAAAGTGCAGCTGAAGAAGAGAACAGGAAATTTAAAAAATCATATTGAAGTGATCTACAAATATCAACAACTTCCATCCCTTTATATACATACATAAAATGTTATTTGGGGCTGGCTCAGGGTCCATTTGGATTTCCGGTTAGCTTTTGATGGTGGTTACAATATCATCTATTGTGGACAAGCTGCCTTTCGCGGTGCAGTGTCGAAAGGCTGGGGGAGGACTTTGATTATTTCTCTATTAGGATCTGTCATCCTGACAGAGTCTAAAATATCTCTTTGAATGTATAGTTGCTCCAGCCTGGGTCACCAACAGAGGTAAGACATTTAGTAAGATGTCCAGCCAGTTTTAAAAGAAAAACTTTAAAGGAATCTGTTCATTCTGAGGCTCTGGGATTTGAAAAGCTGATGTTTTATTCTTCCATACAATTTATGAACTTTCAGTCATAAATATTTTGCTGTGTCCATTCATTAATAGTTGCTGAGTGTCTCTGCTATACAGTGTAATGCCAGCCACTGGGTGTATACACCACTGCCTCGTTATTTGAGGTGCCAAATTAGAGACATGGCAAGTCCTTAAGAATGCAGGAGAGGGCCGGGGATTTGGCTCAGTGGTTCCAGCACCTGTCTTGCAAGCTCAAGGGCCCGGGTTTGATCCCTGGTAACCACATAACAATACTGGACATGGAGACTCACGCCCAGCAGCAACCAGGACCACATACCACAGTGCCGGGCGTGGTGGCTCACGCCTGTAATCCCAGCACTTGGGAGGCAGAGGCAGGAGGATTGCTGTGATGTGAGTTTGAGGCTGAGCTCAGGGCCAGCCTGAACTACAAAGCGAGATCCTGTCTCAAAAAAAAAAAAAAAAAAAAAGGAATGCAGTACAGTCTAAAGGAGGAAAAGGCTTTGGGTGGCATTTGAGCTGAACTTGATGCAGAGTAGGATTCCCCATGGGCATTTGGGGTTGGGGAATTCAAGGGAAAGAAGACAGAACGAGGGAGGTATAGAGAGTGGCAGAAAACAGTAGTTCACATCCAGAAACTAACACTAATCCAGGGAGGTGACCAGCTGGAAGGCATGCAGAAGTGTAGCTGGAGATGAGGTCAAGAGTTTCATTTCATTCAATCAGCAACGAGAAGCATCAAAGGATTTTAAGCCTTGGCGTGGCATGACGAGATTTGTGTTGTATTGAGACATCTCCGCAGCATCCCCAGGGGCAACTGCAGAGGTTAAAGTTGGGAGAGAGACAGTCTGTAGATACAGAGGGTCTTTGGAGTTGCCGTGAAGCAGGTAACTAATATTTATTATGCATCTACAAATGTGCCAGCTATTCATATGCATTATCATATTTAATGTACATGGAAACCATGAAGTAGGAATCATCTTCCCCTTTAAGAAATGAGACTCAGAATTACTTGCCCATGATTACTTAGAGAGGGGTAGAGGAGCTGAGCTTTGATTGACTCTGTGCCAAACCTGCTGTTCCTTCCTCAGCACTGGACCGAATGATGGAGTCTGAGTTATGCCAGCAGCCAGGCTGAAGGGGCTTCCTCCCTCCTCAAAGAAGTCTCCAGATTTAGTTGTGCGGCATTTGGAAGCTGCTGCATCCACTTCATCATGCTAATTGCTTTAATATGACTAATTGACCAATTACTAGCAGGTTATTTATAACCATGGTGGAATTAGTTGCTTGATTCAATCAAGCAACAAAAAGCTAACTGATTTGCAATGACTCAGTTTTTCAAAGTGTTTGGAAGGGTTAGTGTGCCGAGGTCCATTAGCAGCCGATAAATATATACAGTGCAATACATTGGAATATCTGGCTGTTTACAAGCGACATTGGCATTGACAGGATTCTGGCCCTAGCTCTATAAGCAATTGGACAAGTCATAACTGTGAATGCTGAGAGATATTCTACAGAAACTTCTGGATTTTTTCTTGTTCTTCATAAAGAAATGGAATTTCTGACAATATTCAGATTTGTCACAGTATTCTAGCCAGCCCATGGCAGAGCTTAGATATAAACTATTTGCATTGCTCTGGAGCCAAAACATCTTTCCTTCCATGCCTGGTCTCTGGCATGCTGAGCAAGTCTCACAGCCTTTTGAGTTCTCAGTTACTTTGTCTAAGACGAGAGGATTGGTCGATGCATGAGTTAGTTTTTGCTATGTAAAAAACCATCTAAAATGCAGTTTAAAACAATGACCATTTTATGTTGCTTGCTGTTCTGCACTTCTTTGTGGTGGTTATTTGGGTCCAGACTGGCTCATCAAATCTCTTCGAGTCCTGCACGCTTGTGTGACTAGCTGACGGGTGGAGCATGATCTCTTCCCAGGGTTTGACAGACCGTTGATTGGGAGTCGGCTGTTAGTTCATTGATGAGGGTACCTCCATTCTTCTCCACTGTTCGTTTCATCCTCCAGCAGGTTTGCTTGCTTACTCTTGTACAGATAGTGGATCTCAGGATTCCAAGTGTGGAAAGGAAGGACAAACCCCCGTGAGCGCTAGTCTCCCACTGGCTAAAGAATGCTGTGGCAGGCAGCTTCTGAAACAGCTCCCAGGGACTCTTGCCTTTTGATCTTCCTGCCCTTGGATAACCTGCTGTCTTGTGTGAGGCGGGACTTAGTGACGTACTTCTAACAGAAGATGGCATAGGTGATGTGAAACCTCCATTTACATTCGGTTATAAAACATTTTGACATTTTTTTTTCTTGTGATGTGAAGGATTAAACTTGGGCTGACGGATGTGAAGTAAGCTTTCTAATGCTGACCTACCTCCCCAGGCCTGACTTTCCTTAAAGACGTGTTTGTTCTGATCAAGCCAGCTGCCACGTGTGAGCTGTCCTAAGGGGATGCCCATGGACAGGTTCGACAGTGGGTGAGGAACTGAATCTTGAGCCTAACACTTCCTCTAAAAACTGAATCTGGTCAACAACCAGTGGATAAGTGAGCTCGTAAGCAGTATTCTCTAGATGACCCTTTAAGTTAGAATACAGGCCTATTCCACATCTTCACTGCAGCCTGTGTGAGTTATTGAAGCAGACAATCTGACTAGGAATGTCTAGGCTCCTTAGCTACAAAGACTATGTGTTGTTTCAACTTGGGAGTCATTTCTTTTGCAGCAATAGGTAAGTAATACACCTAAGTTCAGAGGCAGAGTGGGAGGGAAGTGACCAAGGCTGCAGTTATAAGAGTAACTATATGAATTACTCATATTTGGTATCACATTGGGTACACTTAAATTTGGTAAATTTGAAATCTATCAAAAATCAACTTTTTCTAGCCTTTTGGGGCTCCAAATGGAACTATTTTCACTACTTCAAAATTTACCTATTGTCGGTGCTAATTACTGGGATCAAGATGGTGGGCACGAACACGCCATGCTCACGCCTTCAAGGAGGGCACGTTACAGTGTGTGATGCAAGAGAGACAAACGGCGAAAGGTCAGATTAATCTAGTGAGTCCTTCTTATTGTTTAAAGCGGGGATAAGTGATGTCACTTAGTTCCGGTTGGTCCGAGAAAGCTTCCTGGAGGACATGGCACTGAACCTGAAGAGATAAGCAAGAGAGAAGGGAGAATGGGAAAATTCTAGGCAGAAGGAATAACATAGTCTTATAAGGGAGCTAGAGAGGTAGCCAGCAGCTACTGGAAATGTTCATTTTTTTGGTCGTATTATATCTTATTATGTGATAGTGGTTGTGTTACTCCACCTTCCCATCACTGGTGGGAGATTGCAATATTGACTATGTCCAAAGCAGTGTAGGCTATGAAGAAATGACCCCTCAATTAGCTTCTTTATAAAAGTGAGTCTTGCCGAAACCTACAAGCCAGGTCAGAGTAATTCATACCTAAATTCCACCCTCACGACTAAAACCTTCTTAATTAGGACAATGTTCTAATTAGAACCATCTATCTTGTCTATTCTTTTCCTAATTCTACAATGCTTTGTCTTTTTCTTTACCATGCTTGTCTCCATTGATTTCCATAGAGCCACACAACTGCATTTTCTCACATAGTCCTACCTTTGCATGTAGCTGGCCTTTACCCCAATTGATGACTGGCCAGCATACTGTTGTTTGCATCAGCATTGGGCATCCTGACATCCCACTTTCTGTCTTTCTTAGTTCTGTCTTTTAGTATTTTTTTTCTTCTTCTCATGTTTGCATTGTACACTGGAGCCTACTACAGAGGTTTCTGTAACATTTCAGGGGGTTTCAATAATCACTGAGTCACAATACCTGACACAAAGGAGGAAAACTTTAATTTGGCTCATGGTTCAAAGGTGTCAGTCCATGGCCAGAGGGCTCTGAGGCAGAAGGCCAAAGGACATGGCTGAGCAATGATGGTTGGTTCATGATATCCAGGAAATGAAACTGGAGAACAGCACCAGGGGGAAGGCTGGAGCCCATAGAGAGTATGCAAAGTGAGGCCTCCATGACCCACCCAGACAGATCCAGAAGTGTCATGTGACTAATCATGTGACTTATCTCTGACGAAGCTCCTCAGCCAAGTAAGTTGGCAGGACTAAGCTTAACCGCCACCCTGGTATCATGTGCTATTGATTCTTAAAGTTCCTTCAGAGATACACATTGTAATATTTGTGAAGGAGATTATATTTGGAATTTACTTCAAAATAATCTAGTGGAAGGGTGGGGGTTGAGGAGTGGATAGTTACGGTTGAAACAAATTTTCTAAATAAATTGGTAATTACTGAAGCCAGGTGATGTGCACAAGGGTTGGTTATATAATCCCCTGTGCTTTTTATAGGTTGGGATTCCATAATTAAGCAATTCTATCCTGAGAATACATCCTGAAAGCTATATATATGAGAGGTCACAGTATTTACCTCTTCTGTGCAAGAGAGTAGAATAACATATTTAGGGTAAAAGGTGGAATGGTTTCATGGAAGAGAAAATGCAAAGGTTTTGCAGCCCCCAGTCACATGACTAATGTAAATCATGTGACTTAGGCTCTTGGCTAAAATGCTATACTGCATTTTCCTCCTGCTCATTTCTTATTAGTCAAATGGTATGTTTCGTATTTAGTGGAATCTTATAACATGGTTCACCCTAGAGTAAAAGCCAACAGTGTTATGCTGTTGTAAGTATTCCTGAAGGGATTCTTTTATTAGGTCATCTAAGATATGGGCAACAGTGTAGAAAACTTATAGTGGGAAAAGAAGAAAAATAGAATAGTACAGATGGAAATCCCCTTTTGTTAAAAAAAATTGATTTGCTTCATGCAGAAATAACAACGTGAATCCCTTTGATTTTTCTCTTCCTTTTGCTTATGTTATTCTGAGATGAGTTGGAATCTGAATTTAACAGTGTGGATTTCATGACTCAATGATGCCTTTTAGGATTTAGATGGTGGCACCTGGGAAGGAAAGTGAAGTGATGATTCTTCATGTTTACAACAGTTGCAATGTTAGGTTAATGAGGAACCACAGTTAGTGACTTAGTTCTTGAAAATACCTTTGCCACCAAACTGAATCACTTCCGAGCCGCTAATAAATGAAGATTTCACTACAGTCAGATATATGCAAATTACATTTCTCTTCTCAAGCCAAGGTTAAATAAAAAGGGAAATTACGAAAAGATTGCTTATGGCAGCAAGGATTTTCAAGGCTTGAGGATGAATTTGGTTCTTTCAAAGCAGGATGAGTGTTCTGTTTACACAAAGCAGGAAAAGAATAAAGCAAAGAGAAAAGGGACCTGGGCATAGATATGTTCCAGCACAGAATTTGGGTAAAATTGCTTTGTTATTCTCTGAACCTCGGTAATTACAGGCATTTTCTTGTGCTCTGTAAAGGGGTTGGCAAATAAGAAGAGGGTGTCCTCTCCGTTCTTATGTTCCAGCCTCGGTTCTGGCCGGGTTGCAGGGAAACACCAATTCCCAACAGGGCTCCCTGGAAGCAAATGCTTTGTTTTCTCTTCACTGAATCCAGCCTGAGGTCAGATCCCAGCTGCAAAGCCTGGCGCGGAAAAAATCTATTTTAGAAAAAGCTGTGGCCAGGAGGGAAGAATGAGACCCGACTAGGTGGTGAGCTACAGCCACCGTCCTGGGGCCAGTCACATCCGCTGGCCAGGTGGGTATTAACGCCAGAATACAGGAGTCCTCTCTGAAGGCCCACACTTGTGCTATACTCCACTCCTCTACAGCAGCAGCCTCACTACGCCACACACCTGCCCACACTACACACACCCATATAATACTATGTAATTAATGCCCACTGCAACCACACACACACAATGAGCCCTACACATACACATCACACACATGCACGTATACACACTCCATTAACACTAAGCATACTGTGCACCTCCACTCACAGTGCCCCGGGCCTAACACACCCGGCTTCACAGACCGCGTGTCCACACAATCCCCCACCCCCGCCGGCTGCCACTGGAACGTGCAGGCGTCAGGAGCACGGCAGATAGGGTGCTGAGCCACCCAAGGCCCCTGGCTGTGCCCTCAGGGGTGGGGCGGCCCCACCCCCGACTGCGCCTGACACCCCGGGAGTGTGCCTGAGGGGAGAGTGACACGCGTGTTCAGACGCTGCGTGTGCGCGCGTGTGTAACCCTTGCGCCCGGAGCAGCCCACGGGGAGGACGGGCACGCGTGTGCGCCGTGCACAGAGCCCTCCGCGAGGCGTGCACGTGTGGGTCACTCCTCCAGGCAGCCCAGCTCGCAGGACAGTGTGCGGGAGAGAAGCGCACGTACGAGGCCGGACCAAGCGGTCTTCCGCCGGGGTCCATGTGGGCAACTACGGGGTGCGAAAGGGACCCACTGTGGCGCGGGGCAACGCGCCGACCGCGCTCTCCGGCAGGGCGCGCGAGTGGAGACCCGGCTCGCCAGGGGCGGGGGGGGGGGGCGTTGCGCGTGCGCACTGGGCGGGGGCGGGGAAGCCCCGCCCCGCAGCGCCCGCCCGGGCGGCTCCGCGGAGAGCCCCGGACGCCGCGCTCCCGCCGCCGCGCGCTGGCGTCGACTCGCGCCGCGCCCTCCCGCGTCTGCAGCCGCTCGGCGCTGCTGTCCAGACGCCGCGTTCCCGGCCCGGCTCCGGCCCCGACCCCGGCCCGGCGCGCAGGGAGCGGACATGAGTGCGGCCTCGACGCCGGCGCCCGAACGCGGGTGGAAGAGCGAGAAAGTGGACGAGGCGCAGGCCCTGGCGCGGAGCTGCGCCGCCCGCAGACCCGACTTCCAGCCGTGCGACGGGCTGTCCATCTGTGCCACGCACAGCCACGGCAAGTGCTTCAAGCTGCACTGGTGCTGTCACCTAGGATGGTGTCACTGTAAGTGCGGGGCGCCTCCCGCCGTCCGGGCTCCGAGACCCCGGGGCCGCTGCGCCGAGCCTGGGGCCGCTCGCCGGGCTCGGGCGGAGAACGCGGGGAGCGGGCGGGAGGCGTCCGTCCCGTCCTGGGGACAGCTAGTCTGGTTTTCTCTTTTTTCTGGAGTGCCCGAAACACCCCGGCGCTCGGTGTGTGGGGAGCTGGTGCAGCCGGCCGCGTTGGTGACCGCTGGGGTTGGGGGCTCGCAGGAGCCTTTCTTTCTCACTTTTGTCTTTCTGACCGCTGTTGCAGAAAAGCAGCCCTTGGAAATGGAGTTGTGTTCCATTTACTGAATTAAAAATCAAGAGAGCGCTCAGTGTGTATCTGTGTGTGTGTAGGGGGGTTGGGTTGTTCCACGAAGTTAAAAGGAACAGTTTTGGAAGGTAAACTCTTCAAATACCCAGTTGCAGCATTTATTTAGAGCCCTTGTGTGAGTCTGTTTAAGAATTACAGAATAACGCGGGGACGGTAAGCTTAAACGATCTTAATTTAGTGTAAAAAAGCCAGGACTAAATGATCTGGAACCTTTCTCACTGCCTATCTTGCTTGTGATTTTAAACAGATTAGATTGAAGTAGCCATTTAATCAGAATACCACAATTTGATTAGTTCATGGTATTTGGTCCGCTATATCTGAAGAATCATTTCTTTTTGCAAATATATTCTGAAGTTCGTTTCCATATAGTAGGATAGAAGGTTTTGGAATTCTTATTAAGGACACAAATTTTCCAAGTGAACCTAAATTAAAATTAATTTGTCTTTGTTAGAAGAAAATGGCTCAATAAAAAAGCACTATATAAGAAATCTTTATTTACATTAATCGAATGCTATTGAATATGTTCAACTGAGTTCATGAATTAAAGGATAAAGGATCCTTGCATTTTCTTTTCAAATTCGAGGCACTTGAAGCAGTACTGGTGTTCTTGTGTGGCATCTACTGGTGAGTCCGTTCCTTTTTCTCATTCATGTTACATTCATGTTACGCTCAGACCTGTTCCCAGTTAGAAAGTGTTTTGTCGGGGGCGGGTTCAGAGTTGGAAATACCCAGCTGTAGGAAGACCGGGTGGCAGAAATCCCCAGTAAGATGAATCGGGTGAGAGTCCATTTCATGGTGTGGGGATGAAGAAGGTTAGATGTGGCCCAGCTTACAGCCTGTCTACTTCAGCAGTGGTCTTTCTTCATTCACCATTACTGACAAGAACCTTGCGGACGGCTTCTTCCCTCATTAGTGGCTGCTTCTTTCATTAGGTTCGGTTGTTAAAATACTCTTCCTTCTAAGGAGCCGAAATGGGTTACTTTCAAACTTTTTCCCTCTGATCCTGTTTGTACCTTCAGAGGTCCTAGAAGATGAATTCATTTTAGCTGTTTCAGCTTTTCCCATTTGATATCTGAACACACACTGGCGTTTCTTGCAGATGTGGATTGTCTTGTCTCTGTATTCCTGGTCGTTTTCATAATCAAATAAGCTTTCTTAGAATAGGCTTCAACTTCATGTTCATTAAATGACTGAATGAAGGTACCTCTGAACTCTTGTTTTACAAATCTCTTTGTAAACCTCCGGTCCGTTTTCCCTTAGTGTTAATAGTGTCTGAACTCTTGACATTTGGCACTGTGCTTATGATGTTGCGGAGACCATGACCTCTAGACATACGTTGTCTGATCTGTTCAGAGCAGAACTTCACCCTCTTGTCTTTGAGTTGTAGCGTCTGTTTCTGGTAGGGTCACATGAGTTGTTGGGTCCTCATCTCTCAGTGCTGAGCTTGCTGCTGTCACGAGGACCTGAGCTTACCGTCGGCAAAAAGCTATTACACTTGATTATTTTTATTTTATTTTATTTTATTTATTTATTTTTTTTTGAGACAGGGTCTTGCTTTGTAGTTCAGGCTGGCCCTGAGCTCAGCCTCTAACTCACAGCAATCCTCCTGCCTCTGCCTCTCAAGTGCCGGGATTACAGGCGTGAGCTACCAGGCCCGGCACTGGGGTATGCTGGTACTTATTGCTGGTGGATGTGAGTCTCCACAGCCATTATTGTTGTATGTGGTTAACAGGGACTGAACCTGGGCCTTTGCACTTGCAAGGCAGGTGCCAGAACCACGGAGCTAAATCCCCGGCCCTTAACTTGATTCTTGAAAAATACTTGGCAGTGAAGCCACGATTTGCCCATCTCAAAGTTAAAGATACAGTTTTGGACACAGGTACTGATCTCTTAGGTATTTTTCTCCATTACATTTTGTTTAGGAGAATTAGCCCATTTTTCTGACTTACTATGGTGTTTAAATCCTGGCTCCTTTATACTGTATATTAATTATTCATAAATTCATGTCATACACATATTAGATGCCAATATTTCTACAATAACTTACATCCTCTTTCAAGTTATTGATGAAATAGTATAGCAAAAGGCCTGAAACTTGCTGGTACACTCGCCCTTCATGTCGAAAGCAGTTCATTTGTGTATACTTGTTAGTTAAGGTCGTGTACACGACAGCCTGCGCACTTCAGTCTACTGTCATCCAGTTTGTGTTTTTATGCCCATAATGGGTATAATGAGAACCTGGTCAAACGCTTTGTCGAAATGCTACCAACACAAGATTTTTATTGCTCCTTTCGGACATATGATCTGTGTATACACACATTTGATTTAAAAAGACATTAATCTGCTGTAACTGGTTCCACAAATGTTTACTGGTTTCTAAGTGGTTGGAAGCTTATTTTAAGGAAATCTGAATTTAGAAAAGGAAGGATGTCAAGTCTACTGGATGTTGGAGGCAGTCGTTTCTGGATTTTAAAAAGTGCATGCGCATTCGCTTGTTCTTTTTCCACACTCCGCCGGGCTCGGATTTTGCCTGCTCTGTGCCGGAGCAGGTCCACCGTCTCATTCACGAGGAGCTGTGCCAGGTAAAGTAGCCAACTCCTCTGCTCTTCTCTTCATCTGATTGGGCACAGTTCTTTATACTTTTTTTTTCTTTTTTGGCACAAGTAGCATTTTTCTGGATGAGAAAGAAGAGTTGACATGTTTGAGAAGTTCTGTTTGATGTTTTTTTTTTGGCATTTATGCAACATGTCAGTCCTAAGCATGTTCATCTAATTCTGTTGCGCTTGTCAGGAATAACTTCTCTTTTTGAGACATTCTTATGGAAACAAGTTACAAGTGTGGGTACAGCTGTATTCTGCTTTGTAAATAGAGTCTAAGGGCATGATCCATGTTGAATTAGTTTTATAATACCTTTAGAATCATAAATGAGGGCCAGGGATATAGCTCAGTGGTTCCAGCACCTGTCTTGCAAGCGCAAGGGCCCAGGTTTAATCGCTGGTAACCACATACAATACTGGGTGTGGAGACTCACCCCAGCAGCAACCAGTACCATATACCACAGCGCCGGGCGTGGTGGCTCACGCCTGTAATCCCAGCACTCAGGAGGCAGAGGCAGGAGGATTGCTGATGTGAGTTTGAGGCTGAGCTCAGGGCCAGGCTGAACTACAAAGCGAGACCCTGTCTCAAAAAAAAAAAAGGAATCATAAATGACGTAAGTTTGTTCAGCAGAGCTCTGAAAATGTTGCAAGGAAAGAATTCCCTTTATACTTGGAAAAGGGAGATTCAGAACAAAAAAAGGAAGTTCGGCTGGGTGTGGTGGTGTATGCCTGTAATCTCCGCATGCAGGCTGAAGCAGGAAGATCCCTTCATAGGCTGAGACCCTGTCTCAAAAAAACAGGAAGTTCAGCTCTAAAGGGGCGATGTTAAAGTTGTAAAATTCACAGCCTTGTGAAATAGAAAAAAAGTGTACGTTTATAAAATATATGTAAAACATACATATTCATAGACACAAAGATTGGTGCATTATTACATAATTAGTGTTTTGGGGTGATAGCTGATTTTTAAGGATCATGTCTGTGTCAGTGATAGTTATTGGGCTGAATCAACCCCTACTTAATCTGTTGTTTTAACCTTTTCCCAGATGATAATGGATTGAATTGATGAGTAAAGATTCTAGGAGGAGGGTTTTTTGGTTTGTTTGTTTGTTTGTTTGTTTTGGTACCAGAGTTTAAACCCAGGACCTTCCACTTGCAGGCAGGTGCAGCACTACAGAGCTACATCCCTGGCATCTGGGAGGAGTTCCGAGGGAAGGAGGCATGGCTTGGCTAGCGGAGAGGGATGGGGAAGAATCATTCACAGATATTGTAAAGTAGATGTTTGTATATGGAGTAGACAGATTATTGAGAAGGAAGAAATGTAGAGATGGAAGTAAGTGGGTGGATTTGAAAGCTATTGGAAAGGTAAAGAATATAAATTTGGTTAGACTCAGGGAGTTAGAGCAGAGTTATTCACAATAACTTCTAGAAGTCTGCCTTTTGCATTTTAGGTGCATGGAGAAAAAAAGGATTGGGAAGAAGGTCGTGGTTCCATGTTTGAACTTTTTGAATTTAAATTGTCCTTGACATGTCATGGTGATGTCACTAGCCAGTTAGATACAGTAATCTAAAACTCAGAGCGGAGGACAAGACGAGAAATACTGGGGAAGTCATTTTCACATTTATGGGTGGCAGCTGTAGTCATGGCGGTGTGAGATCACCAGAGGACAGATGATAGCGTAAGAAGGGAAGAAAACTTGTAGGTTTCCTTTTTATAACAGCAGTGAGTCTGAATATAGGATAACAAGGTGCTAGAGGACCCTAAGGAGAGAGGATAGAGAAGAAAAATATGGAAGGTATAGTATTGCAGGACCCGAGGGGGATAGATGGATGGCAGGTACGAACTCAGCCCAGGCAACTCAGGGAGATGTTGCCTCAAAATGAAATTTTTGTTTGTTTGTTGTTTAGAAAGGCGTAAGAATGTAGTTCAATGTGAAAGCCCTGCATTCAGTCCCCATTACTAGAAGAGAGAAATATGGGGCGCAAATACGGAGTATCAGCAGCTAAGAAATAGGACACGGAGAAGATCCTTAATATTGATTCAGTGATTGCTTTGTGCCACAGTGAGCCTATTATCCTAGCACTTACTGGTCACTTGTGTTATGTCTGCGTTAGAGCCGTGGGGAAAGGCCTGACTCCGCGATGCTCATGTGCAGGAGGCTGTCGTGCTTTTGCCTGTGTTCATTTAAACCACAGTAACTTTCCCATGGGCACTTAGCTAGCAAGGAGGAGAGCCTGGGATTGCATGTAGGTGTGCCTGATTCTTGGAGGAGGACTGGGACCCACCTCTAGTCCTGCAGAGCAATGGAAACGCTAACAAGCAGAACCAACAGAACTTATTTTCATTAAAGGCAGTGATTGGGAGAGTGCTGAAGAAGTGGACAGGTTGTACCAGCTGACTGGTGAAATCCGGAAGAGTGAGAACTATAACGAGGTCCCAGGGTGTGGAGAATAGCATCCGAGTGAAGGGTTAAGCCAAAGAAGGCGATAACAGGCTGGCAGGTGGGTTGGCGTGGGTGTATGTGGTATGATGTAGGTGCCACCAGCAGAACTCAGATCTGACTGAATAAGAATGACATAATGGAGCTCAACTTTCTGCAGAAGTCTTCTTAAAAGATCTGTTTTTCAGCCTTACAGCAGGAAGAGTGGGACCTGAGCTATCTAATGGGTGATATTAGCATATCAAAAGAAAGACTCTGGGAGGGTGGCTGGGCACAGAGAAATGTGGGGAAATGATTGGAGGGGAAGAATCTGCCAGTGTTTTTCAGGACTCCATAAAGGGTATGCTGCCCGAGGGCGGGATATCTGGTCCTTTTGGCTAGCTTCTTCCAGCAAAGGTGGGTTGTAATTTGACTTCCTGTTTATAGATTTCCTGTGTGGAAGGTTAGAACTGATGAGAGAATTCAACTGTCAGGACCTTAGGACAAATAAACTTGTTAAGGTTGGAAAGTTTTCCTGTTATTCTATTTGCTGTTTTCCTGCATTTGCTCAGCTCTAGGGAAACTCACCATCTAGTTTTGACTTCCCCCAGGAAGAGATAACTGGTTTTCCTGAAGCACATCTCAATCATCTATCACAGTAGCTACAGAGAATGTATTTGAGAAAGTTGACATTGAAACTTAGCCAAAAAAGTGGGAGGTTGATCAGGTGAGTGAGTCGACTCTGCTTTTTTCCTGAGAATGAAGGATATAACCGTGTCTAAGTAGGGAAACCTGACAGGTGTCGTCATCCTGGTTGTGCTTCTTGTGTCTCTGCCTCACATTCCACAGTACAGGTGGCACCATGGTGCTTGTGTGCAGGAGGCTGTAATCCCTTCACCTGGGTTAGTTCATTTAAACCACAGCAAACTTGTAGAGTAGATCCCCACCTTCCTCATGGGAACTTAGCGAAGGGCACACGCAGTACCGGGGTAGAGTGCATCAGGAAGGTGCAGACCAGCCTGCCAGCAGGGCTGATGCTTCCTTCGTTCCACTCAGAGGCTGTGACGAGAGTTCAGCTGTTTTAAATTCACTTTGAAAGAAGCAGGCGTACTAAATAAGTAAAATGGCAGTGGCTTCTGATTTTAAGAAAAGAGCAGTTATATACAACGCGAATGTTTTTAGAGTGGTTCTTAATGTTATAAAACTGAACTTTTAAAAACATTTGATAATATATTTAAATAATATAATAATTTTTAAAGTAGGCAAAAATGTACTTATACAACATGAAGGTTTAGTCGTGTTGTGTCTTCAAGTATAATTCCTGACTTGTGTAAGCCTCTTCGAGGGGGTTAATTTGCATACAGATCAGCTGGCTTCCAAGTCTGTTGAACTGAGACTTACACCACAAAGCTTTTAAGGACTGTTCTGTGAAAATGTCTAATATTAGGAAACCTCCATATCATCTGAGTTCATTCCCATGTTATATCAAATCTTATTAAGTATAGGAAAGAATTTCTAGAGAAATGGAATCTTGATTCCAGACAAATATTGGAACACATGTTTGACAACCAAAAGTTGCCTAATAGATTAGCTTCCTTAGAAAATAAAGAATGGTGTATACATAGGATGTGGAAGGTAGAGTGTTATCCTAGGGAAAATAAGGGTTGTGGGGGGCCGGGGAGTTAGCTCAGTGGTTCCAGCACCTGTCTTGCAGGCGCAAGGACCCGGGTTCGATCCCTGGTAACCACATAATACTGAGCGTGGAGACTCATGCCCAGCAGCAACCAGTACCACATACCACAGTGCCGGGCGTGGTGGCTCACGCCTGTCATCCCAGCACTTGGGAGGCAGAGGCAGGAGGATTGCTGTGATGTGAGTTGGAGGCTGAGGTCAGGGCCAGCCTGAACCACAAAGCGAGACCCTGTCTAAAAAATAAAAAAATAAGTGCCGGGCGTGGTGGCTCACGCCTGTAATCCCAGCACTCGGGAGGCAGAGGCAGGAGGATTGCTGTGATGTGAGTTTGAGGCTGAGCTGAGGGCCAGCCTGAACCACAAAGCGAGACCCTGTCTCCAAAAACCTAAAAAAAAAAAAAAAAAATAGAAAAATAAGGGTTGTGGAGACACACCTGTGCCCCATTGTTTTTCTCCCCTTGGCATAGCAACTCTGGACAGGTGACAGCCTTCCTCAGCTCCAGTGTTCTGCAAAAATAGGATTAAAGATCCTGCTTCAGAGGGTCATTTTGAAGCTCACCATGTATAAGCAAAGTACTTGGTGCAGGGCTTGAGTAAAGGGTGGGGTGAGCCTCTCCTCCCCCAAACCCAGTGAAACTGCTGTGCTGTGTAGTGTGGTGCTGACGGAGGCGTTGGAGTGCACCTTTGTGATGGAGGCCAGACTCTCCCCACCTAGTAGTTATGGTTTGGGGAAACTGTGTGTTTTTTAGTTTCCTCATTTTTAATAAGGGAATAATACTGATAACCGATTTAGTGTCATGATTTTCCCTGGAGATGTATAGAAGCAAGAAAAAGGACAAACAGAAAAACACAAAAGCACAGAAATTTTCAAGAGCATCACAAGAGAAGACGAAATGTCAAGTGGCGCCACTGTCGCCACTGCGCAGGAAAAACTGCTGAATCTCCATTGCAACTGTGTGTTTCCTTATTTTCTGTATCGAAGAATTGTTTTTATTATTATGATTTGATTCCAGTCAGATGAGCTTCTCCTGTGCTCTACTCCTGAACCACACCCCTAGACTTTAAAGCATTTTTTTAAATTCCCCTATTCTTCCTAAGTAATCTGTGAGGTAATTATAGACTTTTCCACTGAGTGGATGATACCCTGTCCCTAATAAAAGTGACATTAGTATTGGCCAAAGGTCCTTATATTCATCACATGGACAGTGGTGGTTACAAAATACTGATAATTCCTCTAGTGTTTGTTGACATATCTATAAAGAGGAATCTCTTTATCTTCTCTATCTGCATCCCTTTAAGTTACTATCATAGACAGATTGATGATTTTTATTCATTGTTATTATCATATATCATGTTTCTTTTAGTGCCGTTGTTTCAAGCTGGCCCTTGTGGCTTTTTACATGTTCTGTTGATCTTAGAGTAATTCTCAGTTTTGTGTCCAAGTAGTATGCCCCAAGTTTCCTTGATAATTTTTCTGCCCAGAGCAGAAATCAGCTCTTTCTGTGTGAAGCCCAGGTTTTCTTGTTTGTAGTCTGTTTGAATGGTATGGGAACCATTTTCTGAGTTTTGGATGTGTAAATTTCTACTGAATGTTGTTGCATTGATCCCCTTTCCATAGGCAGATCGAGGAAATTTGTATGTATCCTTCATTTTTCCTCATTGCAAGATTGTATCTCCCTTTTCTGGTAATAAACATTCTGGTTTCCAATACACCATGATGCTCACTTATTTCTTTTGTACTCACTTGGACACTAGACAGTTTAGAAATTATTACATCTGAATTGCTGACAACCAATGGATGACTAAAGTTTGTCTTCAGATCTATTTCTTTAATGTATAGTCAGAGCATCATGCTCAAATGTTTCTTGAATTATTGTGTTTCTTATTCTTTTAGTACTTGTCTTTATTTCTGAATCTGGTCAGTGTCTGGACTTCATTTTTCATCTTTTAGTTAAGCATTTATTTATTTATTTATTTATTTATTTATTTTTTTTAGGTTTTTTGAGCCAGGGTCTCGCTTTGTGGTTCAGGCTGGCCCTCAGCTCAGCCTCAAACTCACATCACAATCCTCCTGCCTCTGCCACCCGAGTGCTGGGATTACAGGCGTGAGCCACCATGCCCGGCACTGTGGTATGTGGTACTGGTTGCTGCTGGGTGTGGGTCTCCACACCCAGTATTGTTATGTGGTTACCAGGGAATCGAACCCGGGCCCTTGCACTTGCAAGACAGGCGCCGGAACCACTGAGCTAACTCCCCGGCCCCAGTTAAGCATTTATTTTGAAGGATTTAGATTCACAGGTAGTCGTGAGCAGTAACAGAGGTCCTGAGTGTTCTGATCCCGTTGTCCAGTGATAGCCCCTCACCGAGCTCTAGTGCTCTGTTACAACCAGAGTGAAGAACATTGCTGCAGTCAGAATAAAGAGCACATCCTTGAGCACAAGGATAGCTCGCGCTGGCCTTTGTACCCCACAAACTCTCCCTCTCCTCACCAGGCCTCCCCGGTCTCTGAACTGTTCTGAGTTTTTGTGATTCTCCTTCCCAAAAGTAAGTAAATGGAGCATACATTTACTACATGTACATTTAGTACATGTACGTTTACTACTTCGACCCTTAGTACATGATCTTTATGACTGGCTGTTTCCATCCATTTTCTCTTGAGATCTGTCCAGGTTTATGAGTGTCTTAGTAGTTTTTTTCTTTTTATTGCTGAGTAGTATCCCAGGTATTGCACTCACTCATTGAGGGACATCTAAATTACTTCCAGCTTTACATTATTACAAACAAATCTTTTATAAATATTTGTGTACATTTTCTGTATGAATGTATGATTTCTTCAGGATAAATGTCTATGGGCGCAGCTGCTGGGTTTTATGGCAGCTACATGTTTAATTTTTTAAAATAAATCCCCCACTTTGCCGAGGGACTGTACATTTTATATTATTACTTAGAGTGTGTGAGCGGCCCGTCCATTCATCACGTAGACTTTCGGTGTTACCGTGCCGGGACTTGGCTGAGAGCAAACAGGCGATAGGGCAAAAGCACGCAAGGTTCTGTGAATGGTTAAATGAGAAGTTCTGATTAGTGGGGGATATGTTGTGCCTGTCCTTGCTCTTTTACCCAGAAAACTGCCTTGTCTTAAGGTAGTTTCCTGCCCAAACTGCTCTTAATTTTTTTTTTTTTATCTTTATTGGTACATTGCATACACACCTCATGATTGCACTCCATAATGGGGATTTGTACCAGTATAAGACACAAATTAATTCTCATTTTTTCCCACAGCCCTACCCACCCTACCACCCCCCAATATACATAAAATTTGTTTCCTTTTTTGTTATAATCTCATTATTTTTCCCCCTTCACCCTATTTTACTTTAAGCATTTTCTATTTCACAATATATAACATACAATTCTAGGACTCATTTATATCTTTATTTTCTCATACCAGAGAAAAGATGTGATATGTACCTATCTGTGACCTATTTATCACACTTATGAGGATATCCTCAAGGTATGTCCATTTAAGTATAAATGATTCAAACCTGTCATTTTTTATGGCAGAGTAATACTCCATCCTGTAGAAGAACCACAACTTTTTTATCCAGTCTCCAGTTGATGGACACTTGGGTTGTTTCCAAGATGTGGCAATCACAAATTGGGCTGCTATAAACATGGGTGCACATATGTCACTGTGATATGAGTCTTTTAATTCTTTTGTGTAGATACCTAGCAGGGTGATGGCCGGGTTAAATGGGACCTCCAATCCTAGCTTTTTGAGGAATCTCCAAACTGATCTCCACAGGGGTTGTACGAGTCTACAGTCCCACCAACAGTGGAGAAGTGTTCCTTCTTCTCTGCAGCCTCGCCAACATTTGCTGTTGGCTGAAAAGAAGAAGTTAAATTGTCATTATTTGCTGACAACATGATACTCTATCTAGAGGATCCTAAAAACTCAATTAAAAAACTGCTGGACCTAATCGCCAATTTTAGGCGCGTAGCTGGTTACAAGGTCAACGTTCAAAAATCAATAGCCTTTGTATACACAAACAGTAGACCCACTGAGATAGAAATTGGGGAGTCAGTCCGTTTCACAATAGCACCCAAAAAAATAAAATATCTAGGAATCAATCTAACAAAGGAGGTAAAAGACCTCTACTCTGAAAACTATAGCACTCTGAAAAAGGAGATAGAAGATGATATCAAAAAATGGAAAGACATACCTTGCTCCTGGGTAGAAAGAACCAATATTGTCAAAATGGCTATACTCCCAAAACTACTCTACACATTCAACACAATCCCGATTGAAATCCCAACAGCATATTTCACAGATCTAGAGAAAAAAAATCCAAACTTTCTTCTGGAACCACAAAAGACCTAGAATAGCCAAAGCAATTCTAAGCAACAGGGACATGGTGGGGGGTATTACAACTATGAACCTAAAACTATACTGTAAAGCCACTGTGATAAAAACTGCATGGTACTGGCAAAGTAACAGACCTGAAGATCAATGGAGTAGACTAGAAGATCCAGAAACTACTCCAGATACACTGAGCCACCTCATCTTTGACAAAGGAGCCAAAAATCCTCAATGGAGGAAAGATAGCCTCTTTAACAAATGGTGCTGGAAAAACTGGGCTTTAACTTGCCAAAGACTAAAACTGGATCTAACTCTTTCACCATGTACCAAGCTAAAATCAAAGT